>JAHESH010000110.1:0-106505 GCA_020826765.1 Teratosphaeria viscida
AGCTTACGCTATTACTAATTCCTAAAGATATTTAGGAGGAGATTAGTTTAGACTTTATAACTAGTCTGCCTCTAGTAAAGTCTAAAGGTACTATATACGATATAATACTAGTAATTATAGATAGGATATCTAAGATAGTAATATATATTGCCATATAGAGTACTTAGGATATAGAATAGTTTGCTAATACGTTTATTAAGAACATTATAACGAAGTTTGGCTTTCTAAAAGGAATTATTAGCGACTATAGCTTGCTATTTACTTCTAAGCTCTAGACCGAGATCTGCTTCTATTATTAGATAGAGCGCAGACTTAGTACTATATACTACTCTTAGATAGATAGCTAGATAGAGCATTAAAATTAGACTCTAGAAACATTCTTATAATGCTTTACGAATAATAACTAGGATAATTAGCTTTAGTTATTACTATTCGCGGAGTTTACGTATAATAATACGACTTACTCTAGTACTAGTACGAGCCCGTTTGAATTAGTACTTAGTAAGCATCTAAGATAGGCTATATACGAGGATATATATTATAAGGGGGAGGCGCTAGCTATATCCGTAAGGGTAGAGATAATACGTAAGTCTCGAGAACTTATAGTAGAGCACCTCTATAAAGCCTAAGAGTAGTAGCGTAAGTAGTATAATAAAAAGCATCTTCTATTAACGTTTTAGCTAGGAGATCTTGTTCTTCTTAGCTCTAAGAACCTAAAGCTATTATAGCTAAGCTAGAAGATATCTACTAAGTTTATTAGTCTGTTTGTAGTTAAGGAACCTATAAGGCAACAAGCCTACTACCTTCGCCTTCTAGTCTTATACCGAATCTACGACGTATTCTATATATTGCTCCTTAAACTCTTTAAGAAGCGCGACGGCGAACCTTTAATAAATGTCGCCGAACCTAAGATTATACCTAATAGCGAAGAGCTATAGGAGGTTAAGAAAATCTTAGATAAGCGCGTAAGGAAGGGCAAGAGAGAATACCTATTACGATAGAAGAATTGCGACGAGTAGAATAATATATAGTAAAGCGCGGAAGACTTTAAGAAGATAGACGAGCTTTTAAAGAAATAGTAGGAATCCTTGTCGAACTATAAGCGGACAGAGATAAGAAAGGGTAGTAAGTAATATTAAAATAACGCTTTTTATTTCTTCTCTATCTTAACTCTAAAGAAAACCTAATACTATGCTAATATATAGAGGTAGGCGTATTAGTCTACTACTAGTAAGGTAAGCTACTAACTATAGGCGGACTAATTACTACCTTAACGCCTTATATACCTCGCTCTTAATAATCTGTCCTTAGATACTAAAACTAAAGTACTGCGCCGCTAATATAGTAGTAGTAGTACCTACTACTATAATAGTAGCGAAGGCTATAGCAGTTTATAGCGTACTAGGAACTTATACTAGACTAGTAGTAGTAATATTAGCTAGCGTAGCTATCTACGGGTCCGCGGTTATAGTAGTTACTATAGGCGGACTAGAGGAGGTTTAGAGTAAGGAGGCTAGGTTAGTTATAGTAGGGGTCGCGTTAGGAGAGCGCTTATAGTACTTATAGAGGCGGCGAGTATTAATAGGAGTTATTAATACGTTAGTAGTCTAACCTCTAGGAATCTTAACCTCTTCTAACCTACGAGCTAATATAGGCTATATATCGAATATACCTACTATCTTAGACAAAGGTAAGACGTTACTCTATACTAGGTCGAGGATTATTATAGCATACCTCTTATCCTTCTTAGATAACTTGCGTAAAGAGTTATATACAAAGTTATTATTACTAGTAGGAATAGTAGGCTACTTATCGCTAGATATCTTAATAATAACCTTCTTAGTAGGGACGTAAGACTTCCTTAGTAGCGTATTATCGCCGCCTACTATCTATATTAAGATCCTCTTAGCCTTACTACTAGATAGGTTACGGACCTAGTCTAGGGTATAGCCCTCCTTAAATAGTATCTTAGCTTAGCTAGACTACTAATAGATATAATAGTTAGAGTAAGGGGTATAGTTAGGTAAGAGGCTACGCTCCTAGCGTCTATAGCTCTTAGATAGTATGTTATTAATACGCATAGTCTTCTTAGTCTTATTAGCGCTAGTAACTTTAGTCGGCTTATAGGTAGCTGCCCTAAAGTAGTCGATAAGGTTAACGCGCTCTACCTCTATATTAGAATTAGTAGAGTTATAGCTATTATATATACGCGGCTCCTTATTAGTATTAAGTATAATAGAGCTATACTTTCGGCCGCTACTAGAGTAATAGTATAGATAGCGATAGGAGCTACTCGAGATCCTTATATAGGATAAGGGACTAGAAGGAGTATTAGCTACTAATAGAGCGCGTCTATAAGGAGTAGTAGATTAGATATCGCCTATATCCTATAACGGACTGTTAGTAAAAGAAGCATGTATTATACTATAGGCGGTCTACTTATAGCTATATCGCCTATTATCTATAACGTTCTAGGAGTCGTCTCTACGTCGGTACCCTACTTATAGCGCCTCTCCTTATTCTTAATATAGCGGAATTCTTTATTAGTACGTAGGCGGCGATCTAGGCGTAGGTAGTATTTACTCTTACGCTTAATATCCTACTTATAAGTAGCTATTACCTAGTTAAGGGTTAGCTACGCCTAGCGAAGTTTAATAGCGGCTATTAGTACGACTTCGTTATTATAGACCGCATCTATATTACTAATATCTACGCTACGCTACTTATAGAGCTCGACATATAAGACATATATATTATAGACCTCGTTAAGGCGGCCTTAAAGTAGAGAGAAGATCTATAACTATTAGTTACTACCTACTAACTATAAGTAGTTAGGACTACGAGCGGACAACTTACAATCTTATAAAAACCTTTCTTGCCCTTAGTATAGTAACTATAGGCATAGTCGTCCGGCTTCTTATATAAGCGTTCGATAGTAACGCTTTTAGCGTATATTATATAGAAGATATACTAGATAAAGGTATTATTACATAGAGCTTTAGTATAGAATTAGTATGTCTTATCGGTACTAATATTAGTCGTATACGTACTAATAATAGTAGTACTACCGCTATAGAAGCCTAGTATTATAGGCGGATCGTAGGAGGGTATATAGATAAAGAAGTTAGTTACAGACTATATATAGTTATAGGACTTTAATAAAGAGAAGCGTAGAAGAGATTATTAAGTAGGAGAATAGTTAGCGATTAACTAAAGAGAAGAATTTGATGTTAACGCTAGCAATTCGGCGCTAAAGCGTTACTATAATAATATGTGCCTACCTATTTAGGCTAGTTACTACGACGGACTTCTACGAAGTTCTATTCTATATTTATACTAGTATATAGAGCGAGATACGCGACACAAGTTATAACACCTTACTATTAGGACGTCGGCTTAGAAAGGGGGCGACTATAAGACTCTAGCTAAGGGGGTCCTTTAGGTCTATACTATAGGTAGTCTATAAAGGGTTAATATATATATATACTACCTACGGTCCGCTAGTAGTTTAGCTAAAGGAAGGATCTCGCTATACTAGAGGCGGTCCGCTAGTAGCCCTAAAAGGTAGTTCTCTACCCCTTACCTCCTATAGACTATAGGTAGTTAAGAAGGAATTAGATTCTCTATCAGACCTGCTTCTAGTAAGACGAGAGTCGAAGAGAGGGGAGATTCTTCTATAAGAGAGGGTTCCTCTCGAGAGGAGAGACCTCTTCCTTCTCTAAGATTACTAATCTATATAGATAGGGGTCTATTATCTCCGCTATAACCTCTACCTTGTTTATATAGTCCCTATATACGTATAAGGCCTTATTACAAATATATAGAGCTCTTTACTAAGAACTATAAGAATCGAGATAGTCTATATTACTTAGAGCGTACGCTAGAGGTTAATAATAACCTAGAAATAAATCCTTATATAAGTAGTAACTATATTCCTTATATCTTAGCTTCTAGTACTAAGAGCGCTTACTTATATATAGGTAGTCTTAGATATACTTATTATTATAAGAATCTAGGTTCTTATCTCTTTAAAGGCTATATTAGCTTCGAAGATAATAATAGTAACAATCTATTAATCTATAGTACCTATTTAGGTTGTTTCTATAATAATTAGATAGCTAGCTATAACTTTAGTACCTATACTATAACGCCTTACTATACTTCTAAGAGCGCTATATTAGCTACGCTAGAAGAAGAAAGTAGTACTAATAATAGTAAGGATAGTAAGGAGGGACTCGAGGATAGTCCTATTTAGCCTCTATTAGGTCTAGTAACCTATAAGAATTTAGCTATATCGATTAGGTCTAATATCTCGATAGCTAGCTAGTAGAGTATTTATAGTAGTAGTAGTAGTTAGAGCGTAACTACTTAGTATTCTTAAAGTTCTCTACGCTTTAATAGTAAGCGTATTTATAACTCTATTAAGCTACTAGTATATTTCTCCTAGGCTAGCGGCTCTTAGAATAGCTAGTTAATCTTAAACTTTAACTACTACTCTACTAATTCTTATACTAATATAATAAGGCGTCTATATAAGAGCCTTACTTACTTTATAGCTTACTTCGATACTACTATAAAGAATACTAAGAAGCTATATAGGTAATAGATACCTATTTATCTATATTAATATCTAGAGAATAAGATAGATTTAGTTTATAGTTTATCGAGTTCTATGTTTTTAGCTTCTAAGGAAGCTTCTAGTAGTAGTAATAGTTAGATAGAGTCCTAGCTATTATTAATCCCCTTACTATATATTAGTTAAATAATAAAGACCTTAGTTACTAACTTCTTCCTTCTATCTACCTTTAACTACGCTTTAGCCTTTCTCTTAGCTTATAGGCGCTATAGGATCTCTATACTACTACTAGAGTATTAATTTCTATTACGTTAGAATCCTTAACTTCTATTATATTAGGTCCTACCTAAGAATAGCTAGTAGTAAGTATATTAGCTACGTAGATAGTTATATAACTAGTATTCTACTAAGCCTCGTTCTCTATAGCTAATCTAGCTAGTATATTACCTTCTAGTAGAGATATCTCTATTATAGTATTAGCTATCTAATTAACCTCTATATACTACTCTATAGTAGGTGCCTCTAAAAAGAGGCCTTATATATATATAGAGACTATATAAATAAGGTAGAGTTATAGTAGAGATAATAGACCCCTATCTATCTAGATTAGTAATCTTAGAGAAGGAAGAGATCTCTCCTCTTAAGAGGAACCTTCTCTTATAGAAGAACCTCCCTTCCCTTCGACTCCTATCTAGCTCCTTCTATATTAGAAGTAGGTCCGATAGAGAATCTACTCCCTTCTAACTATCTATAGTCTATAGGAGGTAAGAGGTAGGAGACTACCTCTCGAGGCTATAAGCGGACTACTTCTAGTATAGTAAGATCCTTCCTTCTACTAAACTACTAGCGGACTATAGATAGTATATATATATATTAACCTCTTATAGACTACCTATAGTCTAGACCTAAAGGACGCTCTAAGCCTAGGTGTTTTAGGCGCTCTCTTCTTATACTAACGTCCTAATAGTAAGATATTATAACTTATAATACGTATCTCGCTCTATATACTATTATAAATATAGAATAGAACTTTATAGAAAGTCTACTATAGTAACTAGCCTAAATAGGTAGTTATATATTATTATAGTAACGCTTTAGCGCTAAATTACTAGCGTTAATATTAGATTTTTCTCTTTAGTTAATTACTAACTACTCTTTTACTTAGTACTCCCTCCTACAATCTTCTTTATTAAAGTCCTATAGCTACGTATAGTCTATAATTAACTTCCTTACCTATATAACCTCCTACGATCTATTTATAATACTAGGCTTCTATAGTAGTAGAACTACTATTATTAGCACGCGTATAACTAATATTAGTACTAATAAGATATACTAATTCTATGCTATAGCCTTATAGAATAATATACCTATTCTCTTTATCTTCTATATAATATATACTAAGAGCGTCGCTATTAGTCGTCTATATAAGAAGCCTAATAACTACGCCTATAGCTACTATACTAAAGGTAAGAAAGGCTTCTATAAGATTATAAGTTATCTGCTTATACTTTTAACTACCTATAGTCTATAGGTAGTAGCTAATTATTCTAGATCTTCTTCTCTTTATAAGGCTATCTTAATAAGGTCTATAATATATATATTATATATGTCGAGCTCTATAAGTAGCGCGGCGTTAATATTAGTATTATAGACGTAGTCTATAGCGATAGAGTTATTTTAGTAGCTACTATTAAGCTTCGCTACGCGTAGCTAACTCTTAACTAAGTAATAGCTACTTATAAGTAGGATATTAGGCGTAAGGGTAGGTACTACCTATACTTAGATTACTACCTACGTATAGATAAAGAGTACCGCTATATAGAGAATAAGAAGAGACGCTATAAGTAGAATATAGATATTAAGCTAACTTCTATTATAATATAGATAATAGATAATATAGCTATAAGTAGACTATCTATAGTATAATATATATTTCTTTCGCTAATAGTCTATTATAGGAACTAGGTAATATTTAATCTACTACTTCTTATAGATACGCCCTACTAGTAGCTACTACTTCCTCTAGTCGCCTCTCCTATATAAGGATCTCTAGTAGTTCTTATTATTGCCTATACTTTTACTCTAGTAGTAGCTATAAGTATAACCTAGTTATACTTAATACTACTATCGAGCTAAGTAAGTATAATAGTAACGAATTTACTAATCTAGATACTAAGGTAGAGCGTATTAACCTTATCGACTACTTTAAGGCCGCCGCCTATAGGCTAACTAGAGTTACTAGCGCTAGTAAGCTAAAAAAGATAGTATATATTAACAATATACTATCTAAGAGCTATAGGCGCTAGGAGCGTAGTCTCTTACTAGACTATACTTCTTACTCTACCTCTTATACCTATTAGTAGTCTAGCTAAGCTAGGACGCTATTTAAGGAGGATTATACCTTAGATTAGGTCTATAACCTATCTAGTAGTAAGGCTAAGAAGATCTTAATATAGCTAATAGCTAGTAATAATATACTATTAAAGAAGTCTCGCGCTTCTACTAAGAAGGCTATTATTAAGATCTCTAGTAATAAGTAGTTAGCTAACTCTACTAGCGATAATAACTTCGTACGTAACTTCTCGCGTAAGTTATCTAAGAAGGATAAGAGATATACTATTACTATCCTTAATCTAATATAAGGTAATATCTTACCTCTATCTAAAATAGTAGGTATATTCGATATATAGCCTATATTAGCTTATAGGTTAGAAGATATTTAGATTACTAGAGGTTAGACTACTAATATATTAATAACTCCTATTAGTATCTATTGCCTCTATAAGTACTATAAGTACTCTTCTAACGCGGCCTCTACTATAACTAACCTAGCCTTACCTAAGACCTCCTCTAGCCTACCTATAGTAACTACTTTTACTATAGACCTATAGATAGCTACGCTAGCGAATAATACTACTCCTAGTCTAGTATAGGTCCCTAGTACGCTATAAACTACTATAGCCTTTACTACTACTTTAGTAGTAGGTACTACTACTACTATATTAGTAGTATAATACTTTAGCTTCGGCCTATAAGAGTAGAGAGTATTAAGAGCGCAAGTATATAAGGTATCGAGATAGTAGTAGTCCGCCTATAGTTAGTAGCTTACTTTACTAGTAGTAGACTAGTATACCTACCTTATTATATTAGTATAGTATTAGAGTTTGTTTAGGATTAATAAAGGAGAATAAAAAGCATTGTTTTAATATTACTTATTACTCTTTCTTATTCCTATCCGCCTATAGTTTAACGAGGACTCCTACTATTCCTTTAAAATCTTATCTATCTCCTCGAAGTCCTCTACGCTTTACTATATATTATTCTACTTGTTGTAATTCTTCTATTATAATAGGTATTCTCTCTTACTCTTCCTTACGCGCTTATCTAAGATTCTTTCGACCTTCTATAGCTCTTTACTATTAGGTACAATCTTAAATATAGCGACGTTTGTTAAAGGTTTGCTATCGCGCTTCTTAAAGAGTTTAAGAAGTAATATATAGAATATATCGTAGATTTAGGATAAGACTAGAAGGCGAAGGTAATAGGCTTATTACTCTATAGGTCTCTTAACTACAAACAGACTAATAAACTTAGTAGATATCTTCTAGCTTAGCTATAATAGCTTTAGGTCCTTAGAGCTAAGAAGAATAAGATCTCCTAGCTAAAACGTTAATAGAAGATACTTCTTATTATACTACTTACGCTACTATTCTTAGGCTTTATAGAGATACTCTACTATAAGTTCTCGAGACTTACGTATTATCTCCGCTCTCGAAGATATAGCTAGCGCCTCCTCCTTATAATATATGTCCTTATATATAGCCTACCTTAGATACTTACTAAGTACTAATTTAAATAGGCTCGTACTAGTACTAGAGTAAAGCGTAATATTATATATAAACTCCGCGAATAGTAATAACTAGGGCTAATTATCCTAGTTATTATTTATAAAGTATTATAAGAATATTTCTAGAGTCTAATTTTACTACTCTATTTAGCTATCTATCTAAGGGTAGTATATAGTACTAAGTCTACGCTCTATCTAATAGAAGTAGATCTCGGTTTATAGCTTAGAAGTAAATAGAGAGCTTAGAAGTAAATAGAGAGCTATAGTCGCTAACAATTCCTTTTAGAAAGCTAAAGCTAGTTATAATGTTCTTAATAAACGTATTAGCAAACTATTCTATATCCTAAGTATTCTATTTAGTAATATATATTACTATCTTAGACATTCTATCTATAATTACTAGTATTATATTATATATAATACCTTTACACTTTACTAGAAGTAGACTAGTTACAAAGTCTAAACTAATCTCCTCCTAAATATCTTTAGGAATTAGTAATAGCGTAAGCTCGCTATATAGTAGATACTAGCCTAGTTTCGATCTCTAGTATACTATATAGGATTTAATATAGCTCTTTATGTTAGATTCTAATTTAGGCTAGTATAGCGTTCTCTTAATTAGCTATAATATCTTATTAGTACTAAAATAGCCTACGAGTATAGAGTTATAGAATGTTACTAGGATCTCGTTCTATATTATAGGTTTATTAGAAATAAGGAGCCTTTTATAAAACTATAATAGATTATTCTTATTAAAACGCTATAGATTAGCGCGCCTAAGAGTAACTTACCTATAGCTAGGTCTAGCTTAGATCTAGGCTATAAACAGATCCTTCTCCTATAATATTACAATTACCTATATAAACTTAGTATTAGTATTACCTAAACTAGTTTCGCTTATAAGTAAAATGCGTGCTTAAAAGCGTAGTATATAGTATAGATAAGTACTAGTACTAGCGTCTAGGAAGGATGTATTATATATATTCGGTACTATTAGTAGTTCTTCGCTAGTATCTAAAATCTCTTTAGTTATAGTTCCTAAGCTACTCTCCTTAACTTACGTTATATCGACTATTACCTCGATACTATTACTTACTAGCGTAAGCTTTCGCTAGAGAGTTAGGAGTAATATATTATTAGTATTATTCTCTATCTAATAATCTAGCCTTTATAAAGGACTATTAGTAGAGTTAGAAACACCTAACTAGTAGTAAATCTTAAAATCGAATTGTCCTAGATATACTACCTATCTAGCTTATTATAGATTAAGTTGCTAGATTGT
Source organism: Teratosphaeria viscida (assembly GCA_020826765.1). Lineage (NCBI taxonomy): Eukaryota > Fungi > Ascomycota > Dothideomycetes > Mycosphaerellales > Teratosphaeriaceae > Teratosphaeria > Teratosphaeria viscida. The sequence continues at coordinate 9,709 of JAHESH010000110.1, forward strand.
TTAGATAGTCTTTAGATTATTATAGTCTATATATAACTCGACTAGTAATAGTACGCTAGCGAAGTACTATCGCTAGGTCTTAAAGTAATAGATAATTACTAGTAGCTTCTAGTTATATATCTCCTAGTTCTACTTATAGTCCTATATCTTTCTAGACATAAAGGCGATAGAATGCTACTTACTATCTTTAAACAATTACGACAAGATTCCTAAAATACTAAAGTCTAATAAATCTATCTCTAGCTTAATTCTTTTAGTTAGATTAAAATAATAAAGAAGTAGCAATTCTTTAAAATACTTCTTTACCTTCTTAAATAACTCCTAGGCCGCTTCGGTCTAGTTAAAGTCTTAGTTGCCCTTTAATAAGTTAGTTATAGTAGCTATTTTCTTCGTATAACCTTTAACGAACTATTAATAGAAGTTTGTAAAGCTAAGGAATCTTTAGAGCTCCTTAATTATTATTAGGTAAGGCTAGTCTTAGATAGTCGCTATCTTATCTAGATTAGCTACTACTCTATCTCTCTTAATAATAAAGCTTAGGTACTTTACTAAATCTATAGCGAACTTATACTTCTTTAAATTTTAGTATAGGCTCGCCTTCTAGAAGTAGTCTAGCATCTTTATTACTATAGCCTAGTACTCCTCTAAACTATTAGAGTATATATAGATAAGAATATTATCTAAATATATAACGTAGATATTATCTAGGAGACTTAAAAGAGTATAGTTAATATATACTTAAAAGGTTACTAGAGTATTAGTTAAGCTAAAAGGTATAATATAATATTAATAATACCTATACTATATATAGAACGTAGTCTTCTACTTATTACCTTCGCGGATCTAGATATAGTAGTAGGTATCCTTTAGGTCTAGCGAAGTAAAGTACTTTACGCTAATAAGTTAGTCTAGGGTTTCTTTAATAAGAAGGAGTAGACATCTGTCCTTAATAGTAATATTATTCAAAGCTTAGTAGTCTACGTATAAGTATAGGTTATTATCTACCTTTAGAATAAATAAGAGAGGCATACTAGTAGGACTAATACTATACTTAATCTATTCTACTATAAGCTCCTTCTTAATATATTCTCGAAGGAATTCCTATTTATAGGCTAATAGTAGGTATAGTAGCCTATAAGGAGGTTCCTTCCTATCCTCTAAGTTAATAGTATAGTTAGTTACTTAATAAGAAGGAAGTATACTAGTAGCTTTATTATTAAATAGATCCTAGTAGGTATATAGCGTATCTAGAACTCTTAGATTGTTAGCGGCCTTAGTAACGTATACCTTTAATAGTCTATTAGTAGTACGCTTAACTTAGATCTAGCTAACATACTATACTAGCTACTTCTTATCCTTTTTTAATATACGTAATAAAGCTTCGATAGAAATAAAGTCTATATCTTCCTTAATATACTCCTATTTCTAAGTATTCTAGCTATTTAAAATATCGATTATATAATACTTAAGAGTATAATAGCCTAATAGGACTTCCTAATTAGCTATGTCTATACTATATATAAGGATAGACTTCTACTAAGCTTACCTTATATAATTAGTTATTATAAGCTACAACTTATATATACTATAGTACTTCTAGCTATAGAAGTCTAGCTAGCTAATATCTAGAATCTAGGCTACGACCTTAGGAAGGTTATACTTAACTACAACATACTAGTCTAATAGCATAACTTATCTATAGGTATTAAATATAACTCTTACTTCTAAATTATTAGTAGGTAAGCTATATAGAGTATATAAAATATACTAGTTACAAATAACTTCTTTACTCTCGAGTAGCTAGATAGTATTATTAGTCTTTAAGTATTCTTACCTAAATATCGCTAATCTACCTATAGTTAGGCTTAAGATTTCTTTAGAATAATAGGAGTCTTATTAGAATTACTACCTAAATTATTCTTAATCTTAGGACAATTAGGCTAGATATAGCCCTTCTTACTATACCTATAGTAATTTACCTTACTTACGTCGCATTTAGGTTTCTTAGACAGACTATTAGTAGTATAATCCTTCGACTTATCCCTAACTTTCGTAGAGGAAGCCTTTAGCGTAGGCTTCTTCTCTATAAGCTTCTTAACTATCTTCTTCTTTAGAATGTTCTTTTCTAATCTAGAAGTAAGATCTATAAGCTTATCCTAGGTTAAAGGAGTAGCGTTATAGTTAATTATAGCCTTCTATAGCTTGTCTATAAGTTAAGTAAAGTAGTAGTATAGGAGCTACTTCTTAGTATACTAAGGATCTATCTAGTTCTTAAGCCCCTCTATATATATAAGGAAGGCTCGGGCTATCTAGTCTAACTTCTACCTATAACCTATATACTTTATATAGGCTTAAAGGAGTCGATCCTCTAGGTTATCTAAGAATTATACTAAGAAGTCCTTAAAATACTTCTAGGTAATAGCTTAATACTCTTCTTCGCTCTTCGACTTCTACTATACCTTCTAATAGTCCTTCGGCGTATCTAAAAGATACTATATAGCCTAGGTTACTCGCTAGAAGTCCTCCTTATAGAGGTATAGAGCTTAGAGAAAAGCAATCTTATAATTAAAAATAAAGTCTTCTAACTACTTAAAATTCTTCCCTTTATAATTAGTTAGCTCCTTAATTATCCGCTTCGCTAAGGAGTATCTACCTATTAGTAGTCTATTAGCGGATTACTTCTAGCTATACTTAGAGCTAAAGTTCCTACTTATAATCCTAGAGCGTACAAACCTATCTATAGACTAATTCTTTATTATCTCCTTAATTAAAGCCTCCTAGCTTCTTCTTACCTTTTTAACGCTTATTACCTTCTCTAGGCTAACTTTACCGACTAAGTAGTTAGTTATATACCTACTTGTCTTCTCCCTCGATCTCTTTAATAGTCTCTACCTATCTTAATAGACTAGTAGGACCTTATCCTTCTAGACTTATAGGTAGAGGCTAAAATCGAGTAAAGGGTGCTATTAGAGCCGCTACCTCGAAATAGGTATAAAGATTACTCTATAAAGAGACCTTATATATATATAGGGACTATATAAATAAGTTAGGGTTATAGCGGAGATAATAGACCCCTATCTATATAGATTAGTAATCTTAGAGAAAGAAGAGAGATTCCTCTCTCTAAGAGGAACTCTCTCTTTTATCGAAGAACCTCTCTTCTCTTAGACTTCCGTTTAGCTCCTCTTATACTAGAAGCGGGTCTAATAGAGAATCTAGTTCCTTTTAACTATCTATAGTCTATAGAAGATAAGGAGTAGGGGACTACCTCTTAGGGCTATAGGTAGACTACCTATAGTATAGTAAGGTCCTTCCTTCTACTAAACCGCTAGTAGACTATAGGTAGTATATATATATATTAACTCCTTACGGACCGCCTATAGTAAAGACCTAAAGGACCCCCTAAGCCTAAGTCTTATAGTAATCGATTTAGAATATATATAGCAATAATAACTAGCTCTAGCTAAAGATTCTTAGGTATATTACTATTAATTACTAGATACTACGCTAGCTAGATAATAGACCTTCCTATTCTCTCTATAAGATCCTACTCTAGATATATAGTATAGTTTTATACTAAAGTATATTATTAGCCTATAAAGAAAATCGAAATACTACTCTAAGATACCTATATTATCTATAGTAAGTATATATATTTCTCTACTAAATCTCTTTATAAACTATTCTAGCTTCAAATAGTATATAGGTAATACTTTCTACCTATATAATACTATTATTTAGATAAAGTAAAGCTTTATATTCGCGTTATATATATATATAACGCGAATATAAATCTTCTAGTCGAGATATAGACTATACTCCGCGAATATAATATCTTCTATAATAATATTAATATAAATCCCTAGGACTATAAAGAAGTCTTAGAGTATAAGCTTAATTAGCTCTCTATTATATCTCTTTATATCGATATAGAGGTTACTCTATATATTCGCTTTATTAGTCGCCTTTCTAGACTTTATTATTATATTAAAAGAGAATTACCTTAGTATAAATTGCCTAATTCGTAGATAATTAGTAATATAGATATTCGATCTTCTATCTAGGAGTAGTAAAGACTCCTAAGAGCGATTTATAAAAGTAAAGTAATATTCTAAGTAGTTCTATAATAGTAATTCTCGCTATATATCTAATAGTCCGCTTACTAGATAATAACGATCTAGACTATCCTTCTAGGTTATTAAACTTCTATACTTAAGTATAGTAATAGTCCTTATTATTAGTTAGCCTCTTTAGATAGTTCTAAAAGTATTTTTGCTCGTTACCTATTATCTTATTTAGAGCTAGCTTAATCTTATAATTAATAATTTTTTAGCTCTAGAGTCTAGTATAGGCTTTACGCTATAAGTTACTAGTTTACTTTATATATAATTATATCTTTTTAGGCTTATCTTCTCTAACTTCTTTTATAGTAATTCCTCTATATATTATATAAGTATAAGATCCTACTACTTATAGGATAGCTAGTCTATATCTAATAGAGTTTATATAGAATATAATAGCGCTTAAAAGATTGTCTTTTACTACTACTATTCTTTCTATTATAAGGTTAATTATTTCTTTAAACGCTCTATAGAACTCTTTACCTATAGATTCTCTTAGCTTATAATTATACTAGTTTAGCTTCTACTTATAGTTTATTTAGGCTATAGTCTTACTTTTATTTATTTCGACTTATCTATAAGTATCTACCTTTAGTTCTTTTCTATAGTAGCTAAGTTCGAAATAATAAAGTCTTACTATTAAGTAAGGATCGTTTTATTATTTTTAAGGTCTTCGAGGTATATATTTAGTATAGCCTTATTAAAGTATAATTTAAATATAGTCTTTTAGCTATTAAATTAGTTATAGTATTTCTAGGTACTAATATAGTTAGCTTAAGCTTCTATCTAGAGTTTTTATTACTTATTATAGTTATAATATTATTTATTAAAAGTACCTAGAGATAGAAAGTTCGGACGAGCTAGAATTATAGAAGATAGTAGTTTAGCTTTTTTTAAGATTCTTAGCTTATCTATATTCTTTAGAGCTAAGAACGTAGAGTTTATCTTATCTATAAAAGATAGTCCTACGCTAAATACCTAGAATTATATATATAACTTAAGTATCAAACTATTATTTAGATGTCTTTATAGAGTTCTAAGGCTATTATTTTACTAATAGTAGTAATCTAGTAAGACTAATAATAATAATAATAATAATAATAATAATAATAATAATAATAATAATAATAATAATAATAATAATAATAATAATAATAATAATAATAATAATAACAAATAATAATAATAATAATAACAATAATAACAAATAATATATCTCTATAATATTCGGATTAGGCTAATCTAAAGACCTATCCCTTAATATATTTATACTATATTTATTATTATTGTTGTTATTACTATTATTACTATTATTATTATTATTATTATTATTATTATTATTATTATTATTATTATTATTATTATTATTATTATTATTATTATTATTATTATTATTATTATTATTATTATTATTATTATTATTATTGTTATTGTTATTGTTATTACTATTGTTACTGTTATTATTATTATTATTATTATTGTTATTATTATTGTTACACGCACACATTTCTACCACATACCACATATATGCGAGATTGCCAATCAATCACTATTTTCCACACCCGTCCGAGAGCTACATCATTCTGGAGACACCGGGCGATTCGATGAGTACTGCAGCCTCGCAGGCGAGGTGTTGCAATCCGCCCAAAGGCTGAGACAGGCACTCAAAGAGCAGTACGTGCTACTGAACTGAATCGAGTCAAAATCGCACATCTGCGGCAGCGATGTTTGCTACGGGACAAAGACGCAACGCAGACCACTACTGACCAAGGAAGCAGCACTAGCAGCACCAGCACTATGCCGCTCACCCATAAACGACTGAGCGCCGCTTTTCCCGATCCCGCACCGCCTACGAGTCCGACGCAGCACCGACCACGCCGAGCCGTCTCAGGTACTACTGTGCTAGCATCCAGCCGCTTCTAGAAGCCACTCCGGCATTATCGGCGAGCCTTCAAGCGGATCTTGAGGCGGATCTTCAAGCAACTCGGCAAGATCGTGACGATTGGGCTTCACGGGCTTCTCGGTTCAAGAGCACGTTGGACGGCATGGTCACGGACCGTGGAAAGCTCCAGGGCGACTACAAGGAGGCGCTGATCCGGCTCGAGCAACAGGAACAGACACAGCAGCAGCAGAGTCGGGATATCAAGCGCCGACATCAAGAGATTCTTCGTGAGCATGATGCAGAGTTAACGAGACTGCGCAAGCATGATGCAGAGCTTACGAGACTGCGCAAGATACATATGCACACGACTGCGCAGGTTCAGGCTCGCGACGAGGAAATCGCACGACTGCGCGAGGGACAGGCGCAAACAGTGGCTCTGCTTCAAGCTCGTGATCATGAGGTGCGCAGATTACGTGAAAGCCTGCTCGAGATGCGTAGGGCCCACATAGACTCAGCAAGACACACGGCAATTTACCTGATGGCCAGCGGTCGGACTCCGTCCACATGGCACTCCGACAGATATGGCACACAACCACGTAAGACTACGACTTGTCTCTGCTTTTGGCGCGAGTATACTAATCAAGTACAAAGTTTACCGCTTCGAGGCCTCAGTATATCCGTATGCGTGCGCAAGGCCACCCTGAGGTCCCGCAATACTTCATGCGAGTCTTTGCAGTGTATGCACTTGTGTTCGACCACCAAGCTCTCCAGATCGTGAAGTGATTCTGATCAAAGTTGCTTCATAAACAGTATGTTTCAAACTGCAGTCTCATTTTCTTAGACGTCTCAGCCGACGGCACAGGCATGTTCGCAGGCCAGTTCTGACTTGGCGCCGGCGAATAAGGCTGACGCATCAAGGAGACGCGTGTTCTCTTTACTGATTTTTGGACTCTGCACGGAGACGACTCAACACAAGCAAGGCGTTCCGAGACAGCATTCCTGAGACTGTTATTGCGTCAAAGGAGCAGAAGCTAACTCGTCCGAGGAGGGCCCTCTACTTAGAACGACCTCGGGGCTATAGTTCAGCGACACTGCCTCTATCCAGGCCTCCCCTTCGCCCTACTACTGCCTGATTTGTCAATTTGGGCGCGCGTGCTATATACCCTCGTAGCTTTCGTACACGTCGTACTAACTGAAACCAACTCGGAGCTGTGGCTCGGGCAATCTCTTGTCTCGACATCTCTGGCTTTGGCGTCGACACATCTCTACTAACGAGGCTTGCCTTTAGCTCCAGCACTGCCTGCCCTGTTTTACTAGGTGCGCTCGCGTGTTGTATAGCTCTTACAGCTAGGATACGACACGTACTCACACTTGTCTGGACCTTTCTTTAGAGACTTGATCCTGTCAGATAGAGAGGTAAATCGAACCTTCTAGCCGTAGCGTAGAGTCAGGAGCAAGAGATGAGGTACGAGCTCTACGCATGCGTTTTTGGCACTATTTAATATAAAGGCCCACCCTACCTTCCCTGGTTATACCACCTACGCTCAACATTCATAAAAGCAGACTTAGACGACATGTAGCGGGCTATTATAGGGAAGACGGGCGGAGCTGGCCACTCCGCCCGTTCGGCCAATGCTTTTCTGCTGAAATCTCTCGCATGCGGCACCAAAGCTGCGCGATTCGATAAATCTCGGCATCGATAAAAACATCCGCGTCTCGGGATCCTAATCTGATATGTGCGCGAATGAAGTTGCGGGAGGATCTACAATGCCGGAGGCAGTCTGAATGGTATGCGAGACATTTTTTGTTGGCAGCTCCTTGTCATACTAGCTTCTGAGGCGCTGACTTGCATTTTCAGGAAAAGCGTCATAAAAGTTGCACGCGCAGATACATCATACTCAGTTTGCAATTCACCACCTGAGTCTGAATTACGATTGACAAACCGCCGATAATCTGATGAGGCTAGCTGCGGCGTAGACGATGCGATACTCAAGCACAGAGCCGCGGCCACACTACCTGGCGCGTCCTATGAGCCGTCAAGACTACATTCATCTATCGCCGGCCTACGCCGGGATCACCGAATGGGTCGACCGATGAAATTACTTACTTGATCTCTGGCATAAAGAGGTGGATCTGCTCGACGATGCCCACAAACGCCCGTTAGGAGACCACACTCGAAAGGCATGTCAGCACATTTGCGACGAGAAGGCTATCGACCGACATTTTCTAATCGACCTGCATAGCGGTCCGCTCCACATGATCCTAGCTAGAGGGTGCACACTCAGCTGTTAGTCTTGTTGGCTGTTGGATGGCGATGCGGGTTTGAGAAGCGATGTGCGTGTGAGTTGCTAGTTTGGTGAGGTAGAAAACGGCAGCTCTTGTGTTACGATCAGACTCCTTCACTCGCCCTAAGCTCGAGTTATGCGGCACGCTTAACAATAATTCGACACACCTTTAGTAGCTATCTAGGTAGCGGAAGGATTTGCTATAATATACCGAGGGATACAACTTAAAAGGGCCTGATCAACCCTTCTAAGACGTATTCTATCTATAGCTATCGTTAGTATATTTATATAGGACCTAAGGAGTAGAATAGTATAATAATATTAGTATTAGTATTATAAATAAAAGTAATATATCTATATTATAATAATCTTTAATAGCTAAAAAACAGTTAGCTCTATATTAAATAAGATACAAGTTAGAAAAGCATAGTAGTAATAGTAGAAGTTATAAGAGACCTATAGAATAGTAGATAATAGGCTAGATATTATAGTATATAGATTAGAGACTATAGATAACCTAATATCTATAGATACTATTAGCTTTTTAGTAGATAATTTCTAAGTATATATTTAGCTTTATCTATTCTATTAGTATTATTATAATACTTATCTATCTCTAGATTCTACTAGAATATATAAGTAAGAATTAAATTAAAGTAGTTATAATCTAGTAACCTAGTAGGAGCGTAGAGAGAGCCTAAGAGAATTACTACCTTAGGTAGCTATTATCTGACTCTATATACTTAGTAGGAGTAGGGAGAATTAAGGCCTTATAGTCTAATAAGGATAGCTAAAGAAAAAAACAAGTAGTAAGATAATTTAATAGCGTCAAATTAGTTCCTAGATAATATCTCTTTAGTTACTATTTCCGAAGTATAATTTAACTATCGTATAACCTTAGGTTTTAATAGGTTATAAGTCTAGAGTCTATCTATAGCTAGAAGAGACAAGTTATTCTAGAAGAACATACTTAATCTACTAATTAATTAATAGTAGGCTAGAGGCTACCTCCGCTCTATATTTGAAGCTAAGATTATAATTCTAAGATATAGATAAGATATAAAAGCGCCTAGTAGTTTGCGACTAAACTAAAGATAGTTAGTAGTAACTATTTAAAACTATATATATTAAATAAGAACTACTTCTAATTACTTATATAATTTTTTATATCTATTCTAGAAATAGATTCCTTACTCTCTTAGTCTAATAAAAAGAGATAGCTAGTAAATACTCTTATCTAACTAAGTTACTACTAATAGTTTTAGGCTCTCGAATAGTTTCTAGTTATAAAGGAATTAGTATAGGTAATCGACCTAAAATATATACTACCTAAGAGCTTAAAGATTAGCTACTAGATAGTTATACTAAATCTACTAAATCCTTTTATCGAAGAAAGGCTAGCTAGACTAGTAGGGGTAGGGAAAGTAAAGAAAGAAGTAGAGTACTAGAGTATTAATTAGAAAGAAAGCTAGTTAATAACTAGTTAGTCGACGCCTAGTATAACTTAGCTATTAAGCTAACTATTATAGTATAAGAGGAAGAGATAGTACTATCTTATAGACTAGTACTAGAGTTTATTAAAGCTAACGCTAATACGTAGTACTTTATAGAGTAATGTCTATTAGAAGAAGACTATAGATATATTTAGCTATATAGTACTATAAAGGACCTATAGGAGCTATTAAAGAGGAAGTATACTAGAAGACTTTAGTATAACGCCTAAGAGTATTAGGAGCGGTACTATAGCTTCGAAATAGATAATAGTATAACTATATAAGAGGCGTAGACTAAGATTAGACTAACAATCTAAGAGATCCTAAATATTAAGCTATACCTTAAGGTAATATATAGTGAAGAGGAAGCTACTTAGTAACTAATATTAGCCTTACCTAATTATTTTAGTTAGGTTAGATTTATAATTAACCTAAATAGTATAAGGGACTCTAACTAGATCTTATATATCCTAATAGAGGAGGAAGTAAGGTAGACTAATTATAATATAGTATTAGCTACCTAACTAGAAAAGGGAGATAACTACCTCTTATATAATAAACCTAGTTACTTCTAAGACTACCTAGGACTAGAATCGGCATAAAAGGTAGTCTAGAGTCGCTTAGCTAGAAAGTACTAGAGAACTAGTCTACTCTAAAGGAGGAGAAGCTCGAGTAATAAGGTCCGATTACTAGAAAAGAAGATTTAAGACCTTAAGCTCTTAGAGAAGAAGCGCCTATTAAGAGATAAGAGTAAAAAGAACATAAAAGCTAAGAAGACCTAATCTATTAGAAAGAAGAAAAAAGAGTAAAGTATACTTAGCTAATACTAAGACTTTAAGATTAGATCTAGAATAGTCTAATAGTAGTAAGTAGCTAATAGATTCAAATAGCAAGAATTTAAATAACTTCGATAGAGTAGCTAAGACTACTACCGACGCTAGAGACTAACTACTATAAAGTATAAGTTTACTTAACTCTAGCGCGTTAAACTATGTATCTAATAATAAAAATCTCTTTAGATATCTAAATCTAACTAAGACCTAAAGGATTAAGGTTAGTAGAGGATTTATTAAGAGTTAGTCGATAGTAAGATAGTTATTACTAATTAATAGGATTCTAAGCTTATCTTACTAGCGCTCTATATTTCGAAACTTAGAATTATATTAGAATCTAGCTAAAAGTTAGTCCGAAAGTTCGACTTACTAGGTATTATAGGCGCAAATATATTCTTTATAGTTAATTCTTAGATTAATCCTATACTTATTTTTTACTCTTACTATAGCGTCTACTAAATTTATTAGATTAGGTAATAGCTACTAGCTCGATAGAGGTTAGCTAAGATATTAGAATCAATACTAGCTATATTAGCCTTACTAGCTATAGAAGAAGATTCTAACCTAGCGACTAATAATAATACGAAAGAATATAAGCTATAATACTACTAGTTCCTATACTATAGTCTAGAGAAGCTAAGAATCCTATATAAGATTATAACCTTAAAGAAACTAATCTACGTAGTTAAAGCTTATTAGTATAAAGCCTATATATCTACGAACTTCTAAAGAATCTATAGAAAGGTAACTAACTAGGAGTATTTAATTCTTAAGCTAATATTTTTTAATATCTAAGGCCTACTACTAGAGTCGATCTTAGAGTTTAAGTACTTTCTAATTATTATAAACAACTCCTTGAGGAAGTTATAAGATTATCTACTAAAGGCAAAGTTAGATACTCTAGCTATAATAAACAAATAGTAAAAAAGGTAGAACTTTAGACTAGTCTAAAATTCTAATTAGGCTACTTTAATAATTTCTTAGAGCTATAGATACTATTTAGCTAGTAGGAGACAGATTTTACCTTGAATCTATAGCCTACTAAAGCGTATAACTTATTAATAAATAGTATTATAGAAAAGTATATCTAGGATTATAAGAATACTATATAGGCTTAGTTAGCTTTAACTAGCCGCCTAGTAGACTTCTAGCTAGAATCATTTAAAGCTACGCTATATACTAAGAAGTAAATAGATATAAAACTTAATAGCAAACTACTATCGCTAGAAGAGACTTCGTCTAGGTAAGCTCTATTAGTAGACTATATCTAACTCTAGAGGTATAAGGTTTTTATATATATAGAATCTTAATTACTACTAAAGAACACTTATAAAGATATAGTAATAGACCGAAGTAGGCTAGGAATCTTTATAGGATACGTCGAGAATACTACGAAGATATATAAGATCTAGCTATCTAATATAAGGACTATTAAGAACTATAGCTCTATATAATTCTTCGAACATATCTAGAGAGATAATTTATAGCTAGGATTTGCTTCGAAGTATACTACTAGCTCTATATCTAAGCGTAAAGTAAAAGGAAGGCTAAGAAAGCTCTAAATAACTATAAAGATATAACTAGTTATTAGAAAGGTTATAAGAAAGATTACTTATATTTTAGTTCTAATAGCTAGGCTTAATAGCCTAGTAGAGCGCTATAATCTATCTAAGGAAGGTGTCGATCTCTAGCTTAGGCGCTAGAATATTAAAACCTAGTAGGAGGCTAGAAGTTAGTAAGAGCTATAATAAGAATCTTATATTATATAAAGATATTTCTGCTAGTACTTAGAAAGAGAGCCTACTTATAGTTAAAAAATAATAAGCTACTAGAATCCTAAGAACCCTCTACTAGACTATTATAGTCTACTATTATACTTAGAGAGTAGTTAGTAGCTAGGAATAGCTAGGAGGAAAAATAGAAGCTTATATAGGTAATAATAGCTCTTAATAGCTTCTAGGTAGTCTAGATAGTATTATAAGTATAGAGTCTAATCGATATAAGTTAGAATAATAACTAGTAGGTACTCTAGGCCTATTTCTCTACTAAGGAGGAAGAAATAGAGGAATAGGCTTTAGCTGCCCTTAACTAGAGCTTTAGGGTAAAGAAAGAAGATCTAGTTATCCTTTATACCTAGATACTAACTAGAAAGAAAAGAGATAGACTTGTAGTAACTACTATTAGAAAAAGGATAAAGAGTAGTCTCATACCTTCCTATCCGAGTTAGAGTAAGGAGAGTTATACTAGAACATAACTCTCTAGTCCTCTAACTAAGACCCTATAAGCTTAGCCCTAATAGGAGTATTTAAAGGGAGGAGAGAAGAGAAGTTTCCTCTTCTCTCTAACGTAATATATATTTACTACTTTGTCTATACTTATATACAATCCTTTCCTAATATAATATATTCCTCTTATAGCTACTTCTATATATATAAATTTATTACTTATAAGAGTGTCGGATCTTAACTTAATAGGTTATAAGCCTAGGTTTTACCTATAGCTAGGAGTCGAATTTATTAGAAGAGTGTTCTTAATCTACTAATTAATTCAAGGTAGACTCGAGGCTACTACTATACTATATAGAAAGACTAGAGCTAATTATAGGACGAATTAGAGAACTCCTAAGGCATATATAAGTTATAAAAGCGCCTAGTACCCGCCTAGATATAGTTAAAGTTTATAGTAACCTTAGGAAAAACTATACTAGATTCGACTTAAAACTACTACTTCGTTTATCTCTTATTTAATCTTTACTTACTTATTTATTTAATTTTAATTCTTTTTACTATAGATTCTACTAAGGACTAGAAGAAGGACCCTATCCTTACTCGAGAGAACTATAAGCTCTAGTTTAAGTAGGTACTACGACTACTTATATTAAAGAAAGTCGTATAGCTACTAGATCGAAAGGCTCCTCTCCTAGCTAGCCTAAGGATAGCAATTATAAATAGCGAGGTTCTAAGGGTTAGAGAGACTAGAACGTAACTACCTTGTCCTCTATTAGCCGCTTAGTAGGCGTCTCCTCGCGCCTAGAGGTCGTAGTTAGAGTCCGATATATTAGTATCTAGGATAAGTAATATATACCTTAGCGAGGACTCTACTAGTTAGGGCAGTTAGAGTACTAGTTAGAGTACTACTAGTTAGAGTACTATTAGTTAGAATACTAATTAGAGCTCCTCGAGTTAGAATGTTAGAGTAGTACTATAGGCGACTATACTAGAAGGAAGGTATTTATAGTATATATTTAGAAATTAGACATATAAGCTAGTAAATACTAATAAGTAGTGTTAGGACAACTCTATAGCTCTATTTAAGATAACCTAGAGCCTAGATAAGATCGACTTATCTCTAATACTAGAATATACTATAGCTATAGATACGTAGGCTCTTCTAAACGCGAAGTATACTAAGAACCTTCTAACTTCGTTAAGAGTGTATTAGTAATAGTATATAACCTATAAGATAGATAAGGACATAATAATCGATAATACCTTTATAACTCTATCGAGTCTCTTATATAAGATTATTAGTATCGAGCTAGATATAAAGATCTTATACTTATATAATAGAGTAGTCTAGTAGTTACTAAATATATTACTAGAGTAATACTATAATCTTAGACAGACAATCGACCTAATAGGTATAAAGGATAGTATAAAGATTATATATATCTTATTCGAAGAAGAAGCCTAGATATAAGGCTCTAACTATATAATAAGTATAGAGGCTAGAAGAGCTAGGTCGTACTATCTTTATAGCTTAACTAAATATCTTATTTCTAAGTATCTAAGCCTATAAGAGTACTAAAAGATACTAAAGGAGAAGAAGAATAAGAGGAGGTCTAGCTTATAGCGCTAAAGAAAAGCAAATATAACCGACCTAAAGACTCTAACGTAGAAGTTTAAGGTACTTAAGAAGGCAAAGAAAAGGTCTAGTTAGAGTAAGTTAGAACTAGGTAAGAAGGATAAGAAGCACTCTAATAAGAGTAAGAGTAAGTAGAAGTATAAAAAAGGTAAGGTATATATAGCTAAAGCTAGCGTATTTTTATTAAGGGACTCTAATTTAGAGTACTCGAGTTCTTCTAAGAGCTTAGACTCTTCTAACATTAAGAGTAAAGATAAGTATAAGTTAGTAGAAGCCGCAGCTAATTATAAAGGCAAGCTTCTATAAAGTACAATCCTTCTCGACTCTAGTATATTAGCCTATATATCTAATAATAAGAATCTCTTTAGGAAGCTAAACCTAACTAATTTAAGAAAAATAAAGGTTAGGAGTAGCTTCTTAGAGAGTAGATATAAGAGTATAATAGAAGTCTCTAATACGTTTAGAAGAAGTCTTATAGTACCTACGCTCTATATTCTAGACCTAGGTATTACTCCAATCTTAGGTTAAAAGCTTGTCTAGGAATTCGACTTAGTTAGAATAATACTTCTTAATACGTTCTATATAGTAAACTCGAATATCGATCTAATTCTCGAACATTATTCTTACTATAGTATCTATTAACTCTAGAAAGTCTATAGTATCCTAGTCCTTTAGACTAACGAAGTAGAGAATAGAGTAGAGTCTCTACTTGCTCTAATAGTAGATATAGATAACTCTAACTAAGCCGCATATAAACTCTATAATCTCTAGTATTATCGCTTCTTATATTATAGTATATCTAAGCTAAGATGCCTTTATAAGATTAAAGATCCCCTTATAAGGTTATTATACTAAAGAGCCTAGTACCTATTATCGATAGCTTTAACTATAAGACATATAGAACTACTAATATAAAAAGGAAGTAGAGAAAGATAACTAACTAAAAGTATTAGATCCTTAAACTTATCTTACTTAATATCTATAGTCCCTTACTACTATTAAAGGAAGAGTATAGGTACTTCCTTATTATTATCGACAATTACTTATAAAAGGTATAGGCGTACCCCCTTAAGAAGAAGTCGGACTTAGCTAAGGTACTTCGACATTAGTAAAAGAAGGTCGAGCTTTAGACTAATAGCTTAAAGCCTAAAGTAGTAAGAAGCGATAATATAGGTAAACTCCTATCTATTCTAAAGGAATAGGAGTTAGAGTGTAGTATAGAGCTTAACCTAACTAAAGCCTATAACTTTAGAGCGAATAGTATTACTAAAAAGTATATTAGAGATACTAAACGGGTATTTAGAGCGATAATAGAAGACGCTAGGCTCCTAATTAAGTTCTAGCTAGAAGCTCTAACTATAAGCTAATATATCTATAACCTATACCTAGTTAAGATCGACAATCTCTTACTAACGCTAGAAGAGGCTTTGTTAGAGAAACGACTATTAGTCGACTATATACGCGTTTAGAGATACTAGGTTGTTTCGTATATTAACCTAAAGTCGATATCTAAGGATTTATAGAAGGATAAGCTAATAAATTAGAGATATAAGGGAGTATCTATTAGATATATTAAGAGTACTATAAGGATATAGAAGATCTAGGCACCTAATCTAAAGTAGGTAATCGCTACTAGGTCTATTAAATTCTTCGAGGAAAGTAAGAGAGGTAATATTAAACTTAGCTTTACTCTAAAGAATTAGAGTAGTTCTATACTAACGCGAAAACTAGTTAGGCGCCTACTAAAGCCTAACTCGAACCTAACGCTACTAAGCCTAACTATAATAAGTAGGGTCGTAATATATATCTAACTACTATAGCTACTAAAAACTAACGCGAGCGTTAAAAATACGACCTAGACTCTAATAACAAGCTAGAGAAGTTAGAGTATTAGAAGAAGGAGTAGGGCTAGTTAGAGTAGGTCTAGCTAGAGTAAGAGCTAGTAACTCCGCCTATACTCCCTACTCTAGTACTAGGTAAGAGGATAAGGATAGTATTAGATAAATTAGAGGTAGTTAGAGTAGATAGGGGCCTACTAAGATAGTTAAGTAAGATAACTAGTTATAGAAGGTGTAATTAGAGAGACGAAGGAAGATAGGATAAGTTAAAGAGGGCTATAGAGATAATTAATAGCTTTATTACTATCTATAATACGACGTTAGGTATAAATATAGAAGAAGAGCTCTATTAGTATAAGGACAGCTAGTTTAGGTTTATAGCAGATATAGAGGAATATAGCCTAGTAGTAAGAGGAGCTAGAATACGACTATTAGAGAAGATACCTATCCTAAAGACGTACGAGAAGGTAGTCTCTAATAGGAAGTAGGGACACCTATAGCTAGAAGCTATATAGGTAGAAACTATAGCGTTAGAAGGTAACCTAACCTATAAGGCTATAGTCGTACTAGTAGGAGCTAATCTAAGTATATCGAAATAGGTCTTCGATATAAAATATAATACTAATAGATTAGTTAATAATTTTAAAGCTCGACTTATTACTAGAAGATTTAGCTAGGTACTTAGAGTAGACTTTAAAGATATATTCGCTCTAATAGTTAGATATAACACTATTCGCCCTTTTATAGCTATAGTATATATAAATAACTAGGAGCTATACTAGATTAACGTTAATAATACTTTTATAGAATTAGTCCTAAAAGAGGTTATTCTAATATATACTCCGCCTAGAGTTAGAGTTAACCTAGGCGAGGTACTTAAGCTAGAGAAGAGCTTATATAGCCTAAAGTAAGTAGCCCGAGACTAGTACTAACTCTATAAAGAAAAGATTAAGAAGATTAGGTTTATTTAGAGTAGAGCTAATCTCTATCTCTTTGTCTACTCTACCTAGAAGATAATAGTCCTAGTATATATAGATAACATTAAAATAGGAGCGGAAAGTATAACCGATCTAGACTAGTTTAAGAAGAAGTTTATAATATTATTTAAAATTAAGGACCTAGGAGAAGCGAACTACCTTCTAAATATTAAGATTATAAAAGACTAAAAAGTAGGGACTTTACGCTTAGACTAGACGTACTATATCGAAAAGGTGCTAGATAAGCTTATAATATTAGTAGAGAGTACTTCCCTAACCTAGTTACCTCTAGACTACTACGACGTAATTAGAGTACTAGGACCTAATAATATTAGAGTAGATAAGAAAGAGTACTAAGAAGCTACTAGTAGCTAGATATATATAGGCGTTCTAACTAGACCTAATATTATATTCGTACTTAGAAGGCTAAGCTAGTATATATTAGACCTAGCTAAGTATTACTAGTAGGCTCTAAAGAAGCTTAGAAGGTATATACGCTTATTTAAGGACCTTAGAATTATATATAATATAAAGGTATAAGATATACTTATAGAGTATTCTAATTTAGGCTATATAATAGACAAATTAGACTATATCTTAGTACTAGAGAATATGTTTGTACTTACTAGAGGACTAGTATTATAGGCTAGTAAGAAGTAAAAGTTAGTAGTAGGCTCGATAATAGAGGTAGAGTATATAGTAATAGTAAGGTATATAAAGTAGTCGTAGTTCCTCTATTAGATCCTTCGAGATATAAAGATATAAAGATATATTAGCTAGAGCCTATATATTTAGGAGGAGATAAAGTTTGCTATAGGATTACTAATAGTATAGCTACAAGGAGATAACTAAGTAGCAATTACTCTTATAAAGGATATATACGCTAGTAAGAGGTTAAAGTATATCGACGTAGCCTACTATTATTAGAGAGACTTCTATAAGAAGAGTATTATCTCTATTAGCTACGTTAAGACCTCTAATATAATTACTAACAGCCTAACGAAACCTAAACTAGGGCCCTAATTCGAGAAGGTCGTAGAGTAGCTTTAGCTAAGAAAGTAATCTTTTACTTTGCTTTTCTTTCTATTTCTATAATTATAGCTACTACTAGGGTGTAAGACTTAGGCTTAGAGGGTCCTTTAGGTCTATACTATAGATAGTCCGTAAGGGGTTAATATATATATATACTACCTATAGTCTATAGATAGTTTAGTATAAAGAAGGATTCTACTATACTATAGGTAGTCCGCCTATAGCCCTAAGATATAGGCCCTTATCCCCCACCTCCTTTAGACTATAGGTAGTCGAAAGAAATCAGATTCTCTATTAGACTTACTTCTAGTATAAAAGGGGCTAGATAGAAGTCTAAGGGAAGGGAGGTTCTTTAATAAGAGAGGGTTCCTCTTAGAGAGAGGAATCTCTTTTACTTCTCTAAGATTACTAATCTATATAGATAGTAGTCTTTTATCTCCGCTATAACCCTACCTTATTTATATAGTCTCTATATACGTACGAGGTCTCCTTATAAAGTAATCTTCCTACCTTATTCGAGGTAGTAGTTCTAATAGCTCCCTCTACTTAATCTTAACCTCCGCCTATAGTTCTAGAAGGAGAAGTTCTTACTAGCCTATTAAGGAGAATAGGGACTATTATAGAGATTAAAGAAGATAACGAGTAGATATATAACTAACTACTTAGTTAGTAAAGTTAGCTTAGTAAAGGTAATAAACGTTAAGAAGGCGAGGAAGAGCTAGGAGGCTTTAATTAAGGAGATAATAAAGAATTAGTCCGCAGATAGGTTCGTACGCTCTAGGATTATAAGTAGGAATTCTAGCTCTAAGCTAATATTACTTACCTATAGGCTAAGTTATAGGACTACTATAGCTAGAAGCGATCCGCTAATAGACTACTAATAGGTAGATACTCCTTAGCAAAGCAGACTATTAAGGAGCTAACTAATTATAAAGGGAAGAATTTTAAGTAGTTAGAAGACTTTATTATTAATTATAAGATCGCCTTCCTCTAAGTCCTATACCTCTATAAGGAGAACCTCTAGTAGGTAACCTAGGGTATATAGTATCTTTTAGATAAGCCAAAGGACTATTAGAGGGTATAGTAGAAGTCGAAGAGCGAAGAAGAGTATTAAGCTATTACCTAGAAGTATTTTAAGAACTTCTTAGCCTAACTCTTAGATAGCCTAGAGGATCGACTCCTTTAAGCCTATATAAAGTACGTAGGTTATAGGCAAAAGTTAGACTAGATAGCCTAAGCCTTCCTTATATATATAGAGGAGCTTAAGAACTAGATAGATCCTTAGTATACTAAGAAGTAGCCCCTATACTACTACTTTCCTCGACTTATAGACGAGCTATAGAAGGCTATTTTTAACTATAACGCTACTCCTTTAACCTAGGATAAGCTTATAGATCTTACTTCTAGATTAGAAAAGAATATTCTAAAGAAGAAGATAGCTAAGAAGCCTATATAGAAGAAGCCTACGCTAAAAGCTTCCTCTACGAAGGATAAGGATAAGTCGAAGGATTATACTACTAATAGTCTATCTAAGAAACCTAAACGCGACGTAAGTAAGTTAAATTACTATAGGTATAGCGAGAAGGGCTATTTCTAGCCTAATTATTCTAAGATTAAGAATAATTTAGGTAGTAATCCTAATAAGACTCCTATTATTCTAAAAAAATCTTAAGCCTAGCTATAGGCGGATTAGTAATAGCGAGGCAAAAATACTCGAATACTAATAATACTATATAGCTACTTAAGAGTAAAGAAGTTATTTGCGACTAGTATATTTTATATACTCTATAGAGCTTACTTACTAATAATTTAGAGGTAAGGGTTATATTTAATACTTATAGACAAGTTACGCTATTAGACTAGCGTGTTATAATTAAGTACGATCTTCCTAAGGTCGTAGCCTAGATTCTAGATATTAGCTAGCTAGACTCTTAAAGCTAGAAGTACTATAGTATATATAAGTTGTAGCTTATAATAACTAATTATATCGGATAAGCTTAGTAGAAGTATATCCTTATATATAGTATAGATATAGCTAATTAGGAAGTCCTATTAGGCTATTACACCCTTAAGTATTATATAATCGATATTTTAAATAGCTAGGATACTTAGAAATAGAGATATATTAAGGAAGACATAGACTTTATTTCTACTAAAGCTTTATTATATATACTATAGAAGGATAAGAAGTAGCTAGTAAAGTACGTTAGCTAGATCTAAGTTAAACGTACTACTAATAGACTATTAAAGGTATACGTTACTAAGGCCGCTATTAATCTAAGAGTTCTAGACGCGCTATATACCTACTAGGACCTATTTAATAAAGAAGCTACTAGTATACTTCCTTCTTATCGAGTAACTAATTATACTATTAACTTAGAAGATAGAAAGGAACCTCCTTATAGACCGCTATATCTACTATCGGCCTATAAATAGAAAGTCCTTCGACAATATATTAAGAAGGAGCTTATAGTAGGACGAATTAAGTATAGTATTAGTCCTACTAGCGTACCTCTCTTATTTATTCTAAAGGTAGATAGTAACCTACGCTTATATATAGACTACTAAGCTTTAAATAATATTACTATTAAAGACAGATGTCTACTCTCTCTTATTAAAAAAACTCTAGACTAACTTATTAGTATAAAGTACTTTACCTTACTAGACCTAAAGGATACCTACTTCTATATCTAGATCCGCGAAGGTAATAAGTAGAAGAGTATATTCTATACATAGTATAGGCATTTTTAATATTAGCTTATATCCTTTAGCTTAACTAATACTCTAGTAACCTTTTAAGCGTATATTAACTATACTCTTTTAGGTCTCTTAGATAATATCTATATTGTATATTTAGATAATATTCTTATCTATACGTACTCTAATAGTTTAGAGGAGTACTAGGCTATAATAATAAAGGTACTAGACCGCTTCTAGAAGACGAGCCTATACTATAATTTAAAGAAGTACAAGTTTGCTATAGATTTAGTAAAGTTCCTAGGCTTTATTATCTAGAGAGATAGAGTAATAGCCGATCTAGATAAGATAGCGACTATCCGAGACTAGCCTTACCTAATAACAATTAAGGAGCTCTAAGGATTCCTTAGCTTTACAAACTTCTATTAATAGTTCGTCGAAGGTTATACGAAGAAAATAGCTACTATAACTAACTTATTAAAGGGTAACTAAGACTTTAATTAGACCGAAGTAGCCTAAAAGTTATTTAAGAAAGTAAAGAAGTAATTTAAAGAATCGCCTCTTCTTTACTATTTCGATATAACTTAAAGGATTAAGCTAGAGATAGATTTATTAGACTTTAGTATCTTAGGAATCTTATTATAATTATTTAAAGATAGTAAGTAGTATCTTATCGCCTTTACGTCTAGAAACATATAGGACTGTAAATAGAACTAGGAGATATATAACTTAGAGCTACTAGCGATTATCTATTACTTTAAGACCTAGCGATAGTACTTTACTAGCGTATTATTACTAGTCGAGGTATATATAGACTATAATAATCTAAAGACTATCTAAACAATCTAGTAACTTAATCCGCGATAAGCTAGATAGATAGTATATCTAGGATAATTCGATTTCGAGATCTACTACTAGTTAGGTATCTCTAACCCTAATAATAGTCCTTTATAGAGACTAGATTATTAGATAGAGAATAATACTATTAATATATTACTCCTAACTCTCTAGCGAAAGCTCAGGCTAGTAAGTAATAGTATCGAGGTAATAGTTAGTATAATATAAGTTAAAGAGAGTAGCTTAGGAACTATAACTAAAGAGATTTTAGATACTAGTAAAGAACTACTAATAGTATTAAATATACGTAACGCGTCCTTTTTAGACGCTAGTACTAGTACTTATTAGTAAGCCTACTTAACTATCTTACTATATAACTTATATTCCTAAGCGGCATTCTAATTAGCTATTAAAAATATAAGTTTATATAACGTAGGGAACTATATATCTTCTGCCGAGCCTTAGCGAGCGTAGTTAGTTGTCGCTAAAGGCTACGTTAAATAAGAATTCGAGCTATATTATATGCTTATTAAATAAGAATTAAATGCCCCTATTATATTAGATAGTAGATATAGCTATTTGTACTAGCTACTAGTATAGTAAGCTAAAAGCTAGCTTTCTAAAAGAGTAAAGGACGCTAAAGACGTATAATTATTACTATAATTAAGTTAGAAATAGTCGCGCTATATAGTAGTAATAATAAGCTATAGCGTATACTAGACTATTAGATAAGTATCGTAGCCCTAACGCTAATAGCGACGTTAAGTCCTAGTTCTAGAGGCTATCTTAAGAGACATAGGCTAAGCTAGCTAGGTAGAGAGAAGTAATTAATTTCCTATATAACTAGTACTATCTATATTAAACAAGAAATCGCGTCCTCTAACTAAAGGTAGACGCTTATAATCGCTAGAATAGAAGCTATTAGCGAATCTTCTAGGCGCGGGAGAACACTCTAAATCTAGCTAGTCCGTTACGTTAATAACTAGCTAGTCTGTCGCGTATACTATATAGCTAATATACTTATAAGCTAGCTATTACCTTTAATTATAACTTCGATCTAGATGCGATTTATACTACGCTATATAATCCTTTTACTATAGTAGTTAGTACTACTCTTAATAGCCCTATAATGTTAGGAACTAACTAGTAGTATAGTTAGAGTTAGTTAAGGTATTTTAATAAGTAATAGATAGACTATTACTAGTAGTATAAAGAGCTATAGTTTAATGTCAGACTAGATAGCTATAGTATATACTAAAGGTATAAATCTAGAGATTCTAAGAAGTAGCTAGAGTAGCTATATTTAATATCGGCGTAGAACTATATAGATCCTAGTAGTATTCTAGTTAGCTTACTAGAGCTAATAATAATTAAGGAGATACTAATTACTCTAGTCTATATTAGTATAGTTTTGCTATATATTAAAGGCGCGTAGTATTAGTATAAAGGTTATATTATAACCTTTCTCTAAGATATACCTAATATTATTACTTAATTACTATAGCTACCTTATAATTATAGTACTATCCTTATCCGTCCGAAGTAGCAAATAACTAATACTAATCGTAGCTAGATAATAGCCTAGTTCTATAGGTCTTTTACTATCTCTTAGTAGAAAGTATAGATAAGTAATTCCTATTTAATATATAGCTACTACATTATATAAGAAATACTAACCTCCTTATAGAGATAGGTCGAGTATTTACTATAGAACTATCTAGGGTTTCGTAATATTACTATAGACTATAGAGCGTTAATATAGCTACTAGAAGAAGCTAATATACTCGACTAGCTTACTACGCTAGTTAGTAGAGACGATATAATAGCGCTATCCTAAGGTCCTAATAATAATAAGGTACTAACTAGGTATACTACTACTACTATCCTATAGACGCTTCCCTCCTAGACTAAAGCTAAGGACTTCTAAGAAGGTAAATTCCTATTTAACTAGAGCCTCTTATATTAAATAGGGATTAATATACTCCTAGCTATTAATCCTTAACTCTAGGAGTAGGTTCCTACTATCGAATAGCCTTATATCTAGACAACATAGTATTTGTAGTAAGACTAAGAGTAGCGGATCTTCTCTCTTACCTTTCCTTACCTATTCTCTAATAGCGCTACTAACTAGGCTATTCTATAGATATAGTTAAAGATAGCGTTTCTAGACTAGGTTAAGTACCTTATAAGATTTTATAATAGCTAGTTTATATAGTATAATAGATTCTAATACGCTATCTTTAATATATAGATATAGGATATAACTAGTAGACATATATAATAGATCCTTAACTATATAGACGCTAGCTACGACATAATACTAGAAGAGCTATAAGAGAGCCTAAGAGATAAAAATGCTAATAATAACTAGCTCTTAAACACTATTATCCGCTATACTAGTAGTATTAAAGGGACTAGACTATTCTAGAAACGCTAGAGTTATAAGCTCTATACGCTACTTATAGTACTTAGCTAGCTAGCCTTCTTCTTTATATTTAGCGCTAGTAATACTAAGTAGGAGAGCCTCTAGCGATATATACTAGGCTTTATAGGCTAGCGTCGTAGTAATAACTAGTAGCAATATAATATTAATTATAATAACCTATATAGTAATCCCTATATTACTACCTACTACTTCTATACGCGCTTTATATTGTTCTTTAAGTAGATTATAAAGCTAAAGTTTGCTATCGAGGAGTCGTAGTTCTATTATAAGTTCTAAGGTCGTAGGAGTACTTATATCTATAGCTTTACCTAGATTAATAAGGTCTGTTTTTTCTATTTAATATATATTTACTATATTAAACAAAAAAAGCTAACCTCTCTATAGGAGGCTACTCTATAGGTATATAGTAATCTTAACGACAATAACTCCTAAAGAGCTTTTATAGACTTCTAGGCGAAATATATTATTACTCTAAATTATAAGCCTAGCTACTAGCGCGCTATAGCTCGGACTTGTAGTATATACTATATCTCCTCCTTAGAGCTTTAGAACAATATTATCTCGCTTATAGATATTAGTAACTACGTCTAGATATACTAGTATTCTACTAGCTACTACCTACGCTAAAAGCGAGGAGATAGCCCTAACGTAGCGCCTAGATACTAGTTCTATTATCCTTAGGCTCCTAGGCCTACTAATACTAACAAGAGTCGAAATCTCTACTACTTTACCTTCTACGCCGCCTCTAATAACCCTATAATAAATGCCTATAACTCTATCGCCCTTCTCTTCTAGCGCGCTAACTATAATTTCTCTCTATATACTAATATAGTAGCTATAGTATAATACCTTATAAAGTACTATACTAAAGATAAGATACAAACTACGCCTTACCTCGATATTACTCGCTAGGTTATACTATTTGTTAATACTAGAAATCTAGCCTTATTCTTCTATACTAAGATTATAAACTAGCTAGTCGGCGAGAGAGACTAGTTAGCTTAGGAGGTATACTATATCCTTATAGGTTTACCTCTATATTAGAGTAGTCGCTAGCTTATTTTCTTTAATACCTATCCTAAGGACGAGATCGGCTGTATACTAGAGCTAGACGAAGATAGCGTCGAAGCTAAGGCTAGTACTCCTATACTCTAGAAGTATAGAGTATAGTTTCCTATTTAATAAGCGAAACATATATTATATAAGAAATACTAACTCTTCTTAGGAGCGGCTTCTAGTATATAAGATAGTAACTCTCTTCTAATTCTTAACAAAGTTTAAATATAGCGCCTAAAAGGTATATAAGCTAGGGCCTCGCGTAAAGGAGCATATAATTATATATATACTATAGTATAAAGGTATCCTTAGATATAAGGAATATCCTTATTTCTATTATATTAAGATCGCACTCTACTATCTATATTAGGAGTATCTAACCCTACTATAGAATAGATAGCCTATATAGCTATAAGCCTACTAATATTACTAGGAGAACTATCTATTAGAGTATAATAACGACTATCTCTTATAATAGGTGTCCCTAACTATTAAAGAGGACAAATTTAAGAGTACTAATTTTCCTCCTAATAATATAGTAATAGACGAAAATCTAATAATACGACTAGTAGCTAAGATAGTAAATTATAATCCTACGTAGCGGAGGGAAGATCTAATTAATCTTAGTAATCGTACTAACGACTAGTAGTACGACTAGACTTTCTATATAGGCACCTATAATAAAAGAGAAGATATTAGCCTGAAGAATATATATATAGGTAAAGACTAGTAGACTATAGCTAAGGCGTAGATACTAGAGTAGCTATATATACGCTATTACTCTATAGAGGTTATAAAATAGCTTTCTCCTAAGTAGTAGCTTATTTATAATATTGTTATCTAGTATTACTACTACTCTCTAGCTAGATAGTACCTAGTATAGCTACTTCTTAATATCGATAGTTAGGCTAGAACTAGCAAATTATTTATTATCTAGGTTTTATCTACCTATCTTTAAGATATAGCGCTATATAACGAGGAGGTTATTATCTGCTATACTCCTACTAGTATAGCATCTTTTAGTATTACTAGTAGTACGCTCTATTCGTATCTTCGATTACTAATTAAGAAGAATCTAGAGCTATTATAAGAGTAGTAGCTTACTACCTTATAGTAGAAGCTCTAGAGTGTTCGCTATCTTATTATTAATAAGAAGAGTATAGTTAGCCTATAGGTACTCTATTTTGTTAACTAGCGCTTAAGATAGGCCTTTATAACTAAGGATACGTTCGGCGGTCTCTATATACTCCTTTATAGAGATTTCTAGTAGTTACTCCTAGTATATAATAAAGCTCTATATATTAATCCTACTATAGTAGTTCTAGTATAACGAGACGCTATTACTCTTAAGTATAAGATAGATATAGATAGTAGCTAGCGGGTATTTAAGGCTATAGAATAGGTTAACTAGCTAGTCTAGCTAGCCGACTAGGAGGGATACTTCTAGTATAAGTCCTTTAATATCTCTATTAAGCTAAAAGTCTAGTAGCGACAAGATCTAAGCTAGTAGGCGTTTGCTAATACCTTTAAAGGGTTATATAACTACGAAAGTACTCTAGAGTACTAGGAGACTTTAACTTTAAGATATTAGGTTTGTATTTCCTATATAATATAGTACCTATATATTAAATAAGAAATACTAACCTATCTTTTAGTAGGCTAATCTTATAAATACCGAGATCTCTTCCTTCGACAATACTATTCGCCTCTATCTAATAAACTACTAGGCAGACTATTTTAACTACTAGTACTAGCGTAATAGTAGATAGCTAATATTTGCTATCCTCGCTAATAATAGCGATTAAGTTATAGTAAAGGCTAGTATTATAGAGGCTTGTATACTTAAATAGAAGCTCGATCTTAGTATTAGCTATAAGCTAATAATATTATAGAACCTATAGACTAAGCGTAGTATTATTAATAGGACATAATACTATCTCTATAATATTGTTTAGCTAGTTAATACTAATCTAATTGCCGACCCCCCTAACTAGCCTCTCTATCTATTAGTAGGCGTTCTAAAGTCTTCCTATAATAGTCCGTTTATTAAGGAATATACCTAGCGTAGTATTAACTACGCTATTATCCTAATCTACTACTCTACTCGAGAGTTCTTTAAGTTTAGCAATATACGCTACTATAGCTAGTTCCTAGTATAATTAGCCTTTACTCTAACTATATATAAGGCTTAGGGTATAATAATACTAAAGGTCGTCTCTAATATTAGCGAAGGGCATAAAGATATAGTACTATACTACGTCGTAGTATTATAAGTATAAAGGCTCTAGGACTTAATATTTAAGATAAGTTTCGACTACGAACGGCTAAAGTATAATAGTAGTCCTAGCGCTAGTATACGCTTTATAGACTAGTAACGCTATATATTATAGCGCCTATAGTTAAGTAATAGCGCTATAATAAATAGAGCTACTAGGGAAGGTCCTTTAGCGTTATCCTAGGTAGTCTTACTAGTAGTAGGGCTTTAAAATATTGTTTAACGTATAATTTACTTATTAAGTAGTATTTCCTATCCTATATAAAATAGATAGATTTAGGAGAGAGTAGGGAGAGTTTCCTAAACTAGAACTACCGCTTCTAGGTAATAAGTAGTAGTAGTATTATAAAATATTATATAACGTATAATCTACCTATTAAATAGTATTTCTAGTTACCTATAAAATAGATAGATTAGGTAGAGTAGGGACGTTTTAATAAGCTAAAGTAGCTAGTCTAGGTAATAAGTAGCGACTTATTATATAGCTAGGAGCAATAAATATTATTTAATATATATATATTATATTATATAGCATTTTAATTACCTAGAAAAATAAGATAGTAAAGATATATACTAACTAAATTCCTAGACTATTAATAATATAGTAGTAGTAGTACTCCTCCTACCTCCCTTAGATATAGCGATACTAGGTCTAAATATACTAGCTATAGAGGCTCTCGCC
This sequence comes from Teratosphaeria viscida, assembly GCA_020826765.1. NCBI lineage: Eukaryota > Fungi > Ascomycota > Dothideomycetes > Mycosphaerellales > Teratosphaeriaceae > Teratosphaeria > Teratosphaeria viscida. The sequence continues at coordinate 38,027 of JAHESH010000110.1, forward strand.
TATCCTATTAGTATTAACTACCTACTAGTAGTTAGCTACCTAAGTAGGGCCCTTCGCTATATACTTAGGATAAGACCTACTAACCCGTAGAATACTAAGCTCCTACGCCTACTCTACGCGAGTATACTAGTAATACTTAGGCTCTTACGCGCTATCCTAAATAGTAGCTAATACTAACTACTAATAAGAACTCTACTATAGCTAATAATAGATAAAGGTACCTATACTAGCTAGGCGACTATAACTATAATATACTAGTAGAGGCGGTAGTAGTAGTAGAGCTAGCGCTAGAGATACTAAGAAGGACTTAGAGGACTTAGAGGACTTAGTAGAAGTAGCTAGGAAGGCGTAGGTAATATTATTATCGTTATTATTATATATAGTAGGTATAAAGCTATTACTATTATCGCTATCGCTATTAGTAGCGAAGCTACTAGCAAAGTCTAGACTAGTAATAGATTTATTGTTACCGCCGCCTATATTACTATTACTATAGGTAATAAGGGTAGCGAGAGTAGCGCGGCTAGTAATAATAGGTATATCTTAAGGCTATAAAGATAGCCAAATTATATAACAAGTATTGCGACTAAATTAAACCTCCTAGCTAAAGAGCTATTAGCTTAGCGTCTAATAGTAATCAAATAGGAATTAATCGAAGGACTTATATCTCTTAGTAATAGTAGCGTAGATAGTAAAGGTCGTAAATAGCGCGACAAGGTAGAGTATAAGCTTCTATAGTAATAGTATTCTATAATATAGTTAGTAGGATAGTTTATAAGAAGTATAATTAGTATATACTTTACTAATAGAGAACATTAGTAAGAGGCTATAACTTACGCTAGCGCGGAGTCGATAGTCTTAAGCGAATCTACTATAATCGAAAGACATTATTATAATAGTAGTAATTAATATAATTATAAGTAAGATAGTAGATAGCGTAGTAGTAAGATATCTAAAGGATAAAGATAGTAGCTATCTTTATCCTTTTTATATACTATCTACTATATACTACTATTACGCTTACTATTATTATTTAATAAGAAGCGCGTAAAGTAGTAAATAATATTAAGGGCTCGTACTATTTATAATAGTAGTAATATTATTATAAGACTTACCTTTACTATATAAGGCCTAGATAGTAAATATCCGTTTAATATAATGTCTACTATAGTCTATAATAATACAAATAGATTATATAATATATAATAGTACTAGATTAAATAGGCGTTTAATAAGGAATTTATAAGTTAAATAGCTATTTGCTATTATAAATATATAGTAAAGTTAACTTAGTAGCTTCGCTATATAACTTCCTTTAATTAATAAGGTTAGTGCCTACTAAGTAATATATAGTAAAAATTACTTAGTATATATAGTCCTATAATTAATATGTTCTATAATCTTAGTATTTATAGCTAGCTATACGTAAGCCTATAGGATATATATTAAATAATAATACTCGGAATACGCGTAATATACGTTAAATAATAAATATATGTTAAATAAGAAATATATATAACGTATATTAAATAAGAAATACGCGTAATATATATTAAACAAGAAATATGTATTATATATTATACGAAATATATACGTAATATATAATAAGCGGAATTTCAAATACTAATTAAGTAAGCTTACTACTATAATAGAGAACATTCTTTTCTCTCCTAGTATTCTCTTATCTATATTATATACTACGCTTTTAAGCATGTATTCTACTTATAAGCGAAACTAGTTTAAGTAATACTAACGCTAAGTTTATATAAGTAATTATAATATTATAGAAGAAGGATCTATTTATAGCCTAGATCTAAGCTAGACCTAGCTATAAGTAAGTTATCTTTAGGCGCGCTAATCTATAGCGTTTTAATAAGAATAATCTATTATAGTTTTATAGAAGGCTCTTCTTTCCTAATAAACCTATAATATAGAACGAAGTCCTAGTAATATTCTATAACTCTATACTTATAGGCTATTTTAGCGCTAATAAGATATTATAGCTAATTAAGAGAACGCTATACTAGCGTAAATTAGAATCTAATATAAAGAGCTATATTAAATCCTATATAGTATACTAGAGATCGAAACTAGGCTAGTATCTATTATATAGTAAGCTTATGCTATTACTAATTTCTAAAGATATTTAGGAGGATATTAGTTTAGACTTTGTAACTAGTCTGCCTCTAGTAAAGTCTAAAGGTATTATATATAATATAATACTAGTAATTATAGATAGGATGTCTAAGATAGTAATGTATATTACTATATAGAGTACTTAGAATATAGAGTAGTTTACTAATATATTTATTAAGAATATTATAATAAAGTTTAGCTTCCTAAAAGGAATTATTAGCGATTATAGCTCTCTATTTACTTCTAAGCTCTAGACTAAGATCTACTTCTATTATTAGATAGAGCGTAGACTTAGTACTATATACTACCTTTAGATAGATAGCTATAAAGAGCGCTAAAATTAGACTCTAGAAACATTCCTATAATACTTTACAAATAATAACTAAGACAATTAGCTTTAATTATTACTATTTATAGAGTTTGCGTATAATAATACGCTTTATTCTAGTACTAGTACGAGCCTATTTAAATTAGTACTTAGTAAGCATCTAAGGTAGGCTATATATAGGGACGTATATTATAAAGAGGAGGCGCTAGCTATATCTTTAATAGCGGAGATAATACGTAAGTCTCGAGAACTTATAGTAGAATACTTCTATAAAGCCTAGGAGTAGTAGTATAAGTAGTATAATAAGAAGTATCTTCTATTAACGTTTTAGCTAGGAGATCTTATTCTCCTTAGCTCTAAGAACCTAAAGCTATTATAGCCGAGCTAGAAGATGTCTACTAAGTTTATTAGTGTATTTATAGTTAAGGAACCTATTAGGTAATAAGCCTACTACCTTCGCCTTCTAGTCTTTTATCGAATCTACGACGTATTCTATATATTAATCCTTAAACTCTTTAAGAAGCGCGATATCGAACCTTTAATAAATGTCGCTATACCTAGGATTATACCTAATAGCGAAGAGCTATAGGAGGTCGAAGGAATCTTAAATAAGCGCGTAAGGAAGAGTAAGAGAGAATACCTATTATAATAAAGGAATTACAACAAATAGAATAATATATAATAGAGCGTAGAGGACTTTAAGGAGATAGATAAGCTTTTAAAGGAATAGTAGGAGTCCTTATCGAACTATAGGCGGATAAGGATAGAAAAGGATAGTAAGTAACCTTAAAATAATACTTTTTATTCTCCTCTATCTTACTTCTAAAAACCTAATACTATACTAATATAATAAGCTAGGCGTACTAGTCTATCGCTAGTAAAGTAAGCTCCTAATTATAGGCAGACTACTACTAGCTTAACGTATTATATATCTCGCTCGTAATACTCTCTACTCTTATATACTAAAGCTAAAGTACTACGCTACTAATATAATAGTAGTAGTACCTACTACTAAAGTAGTAGCGAAGGCTTTAGTAATTTATAGCGTACTAGGTACCTATACTAGACTAAGGGTAGTAGTACTAGCTAGCGTAGCTACTAGTAGAACTAAGGATATAGTAGTTACTATAGGCGGACTAGAGGAGATCTTAAGCGAAGGTACTAGGTTAGTTATAGTAGAAGCTATATTAGAAGAGCGCTTATAGTACTTATAGAGATAGTAGATACTAATAGGAGTTATTAATATATTAGTAGTCTAACTTGTAGGAATCTAAATATCTTCTAGCCTATAAGCTAATATAGGCTATATATTAAATATACCTACTATCTTAGATAAAAGTAAGATGTTACTCTATACTAGATTAAGGATAGTAATAGCGTACCTCCTATCCTTTATAGAGGACTTACGCGAGATATCGTATATAAAGTTATTATTATTAGTAGAGCTAGCCGAATACTTATTATTAGAGATCTTAATAATAGCCTTCTTCTTAGTAGAGTCGTAGGACTTCTTTAGTAGTATATCGCTATTAGCTATTAGCTATATTAAGATCTTCTTCGCCTTACTACTAGATAGGTTATAGATCTAGTCTAGAGTATAGCCTACTTTAAAAGGCGTCTTAGCTTAACTAGACTACTAATAGGTATAATAAGTAGACTAAGGAGTATAGTCTAGTAGGAGACTATACTTCTAGCGCCTATAGCTCTTAGATAGTATATTATTAATACGTACTACATTCTTTAGCTTACTAGCGCTAGTAACCTTAGTTAGCTTATAGGCGGCGGCCTTAAAGTAGTCTATAAGGTTAATACACTCTACCTTAGTATCTAGGTTAGTAGAGTCGTTACTATTATACTTATTCGGCTTATTATTAGTATTAAGTATAACTAGGTTATACTTATAGCTACTACTAGAGTAATAGTATAGGTAATAATAGGAACTACTAGAGATCCTTATATAGGAGAGGCAACTAGAAGGAGTATTAGCTACTAGTAGAGCGCGCCTATAAGAAGTAGTAGATTAAATATTACCTATATCCTATAATAGACTATTAGTAAAAGAAATATATATTATACTATAGATAGTCTACTTATAGCTATATTATCTATTATCTATATTATAATAGAAGTTAGCTCGATATTAGTACTCTACTTATAGCGCCTCTTATTATTCTTAATATAGTAGTACTCCTTATTAGTACGTAGATAGTAATCTAAGTATAGGTAGTACTTAATCTTATACTTAAGGTCCTACTTATAAGTAGCTATTACTTAGTTAAGAGTTAGCTATATATAGCGAAGCTTAATAGTAGCTTCTAGTACGACTCTATTTTTATAGACTATATCTATATTACTAATATCGACGCCGCGCTACTTATAGAGCTTAACGTACGCGATATATATATTATAGACCTTATTAAGGCGGCCTTAGAGTAGAGAGAAGATCTAGAATAATTAGTAACTACCTATAGACTATAGGTAGTTAAGACTATAAGTAGATAACTTATTATCTTATAGAACTCCTTCTTACTTCTAGTATAGTATCTATAAGCGTAGTTATTAGGCTTTTTATAAAGGTAACTAATAGTAACGCTCTTAGTATATATTATATAGAAGATAAAGAGAATAGGTATATTATTCTATAAGGCTATAGCCTAGAAGTAGTATATCTTATTAGTACTAATATTAGACCTATATGTACTAATAATAGTAGTACTACTACTATAGAAGCCTAGTATCTAGAATAGATCGTAGAAGGTTATATAGGTAGAGAAGTTAAATATAGACTATATATAGTTATAGGACTTTAATAAAAAGATCTTAGAGAGAGAGTAATTAGAGAAGAGTAGTTAGTAATTAACTAAAGGGAAAAATCTAATATTAACGCTAGTAATTTGGCGCTAAAGTATTAGTATAATAACGCGTGCCTACTTGTTTAGGCTTATTACTATAGTAGACCTTCTTCGAAGTTCTATTCTATATTTCTAATAGTATATAGAATAAGATACGTATATAAGTTATAATATCTTACTATTAGGATATTAGCGTAGAAAGAGGGCGCCTATAAGACTTAGGCTTAGAGGGTCCTTTAGTCTATACTATAGACAGTCTATTAGGGGTTAATATATATATATATACTACCTATAGTCTGTAGGTAGTTTAGTATAAGGAAGGACTCTACTATACTATAGGTAGTCTACCTATAGCTCTAAGATATAGGCTCCTATCCTCTACCTCCCTTAGACTATAGGCAGTTAAAAGGAATTAGATTCTCTGTCGGACCTACTTCTAGTATAAAAGAGGCTAGATAGAAGTCTAATAGAAGGGAGGTTCTTTAATAAGAGAGGGTTCCTCTTAGAAGGAGGAATCTCTCTTCCTTCTCTAAGATTACTAATCTATATAGATAGTAGTCTATTATCTTCGCTATAACCCTACCTTATTTATATAGTCTCTATATACGTACGAGGTCTCCTTATATAGGGAGTAGTACTATAATATACTACTAGACTAACCTACTACCTTAGGTAATCTTATTTGTTACTAGGAACTTATAAATTCCTACTAGAATACTTATACTATTAGCGGCCTACTCTAGACCTATAATAAGTACTCTAACTACTACTCTAACTACTATAATAACTAGCCTAGGATAGACCTACGTTAGGCTACTTAGAAACTTCGCTAGTTCTCTAACTATTACTCTAACTACTACGACGACTAGCCTAGGATAGACTTATATTAGGCTACTTAGAAACTTCGCTACTAATCCTTTTATTAGGCGTTTAAATAATCTCTTAGTAAAACTATTACTAATTATAGAACTTCTACTAGGCTCTTACTCTACCTATCTTAGTAATACTATAGAGTAGATTCTTAGGAGGTCTCTATATAATAATATAAGGGCTTAGACAAGTAGAATATAGACTCTAACGAAGAGTACCTAAGTACTACTTAGCTCTAGAGGCGCCTAGGCTAATATTAGAAGATAGCTAATATTTAGAAGGCGAGCGCTTAGTAGGAGGTAGAATGTTATAGTTATCTAGAGTAGGAGACAAATAGATACTACTCTATATACTCCTAATAGGCTAACTTCTTAGACTCTTATATAAGAAGATTAGACTTATACTAGTTATATAGACATCTAGCCTAGAAAGTTAATAACAAGTTAGAGAGGAAAGAGTTACTAGGATCTCCTACTCTTATCTTTCCTCTTAGGCCTCTCTAAGTAACTAATACCTCTAACTAAGAATCCTAGTACTCTAACGCCTCTAACTAGGAACATTAGAGCTCTAACGCTTCTAACAAGGAATATTAGAGCCCTAATATCTCTAACTAAGGTTTATACCCTAGAAAGCTATATTAGGAATAGGGACTAGAGCTTGCCTTAGTAGAGTAACAGACCTCTCGCTTAATAGGGACTCTTCCTTAATTATAGGTAAAGTTAAGGCACGCTAGTAGGACTAGAGGAGGAAGACCTAATTAGTAAGGTACTAATAGGTTAGAGCCTTAATTCTCTTACTTATCTAGGTTAACTTATAGTTAGTTACCTAATCTAGGAGAGTCGAAGGCTGCCCAAGAACGCTCTATTCCTACTAGGCGGATTTAGCCTCCTAGAAGTAGACTAAGATCCTATAATAGATAAGATTACTCTAGGTAAATAGTATTAGCTTAGTCCTAACTAGAATGCCCCTATCTAGCTATAGAGTCTCGTTAAACTATATAATAAAGAGGTCTCTAGCTTCCTAATTTATATAAGGCTTAGAGAAGGCCTCGTTATAATAATCTATAAGATAAGTAAGTAACCTATAGTACTTACCCTCCTAGTACTAATCTAGAGCTATCTAGTAATAATCTAGATCCCTCTAGTAACGATCCTTATCTCTCTAACGCTATAGGCCTAGGTTAGGACTCTAACCTAGGCTCTAATAAGTCGGAGCTTAGAGAGTTAGGTTAATAGGCTAGGAAGTAGAGAGATAAGGCTAGAGGTTATAGCTACCTACCTTAGCTTAGGCTAATAGGCTACTCTAAGCTTAGCCTAATAGACTACTTTAATCTATAGTACTATTCTAACCTAAGAGATTCTTATCTACTACTCTAGTATAGAGTAAGTAATACTTCTTTTAGTTCTTTCTAAAGTAGTTCTTATAAGAACCTTTAAGATAAGAATTTCTAGAGTTAGAGTAATAAATAGTATATAGACTAACGTACTAGCCTCCTAACTTACTAGTATACTAGACCTAGTTTATAGTCTAGGTAGTACTAGCTATTATAAGGCCTACTATAATAGGTATTATACTAGTTAGTATATTTAGATTATATTCTTATAAACCTAGATTGTTAGGAAATATAAGACTCGAATAAGTAACGTAAAACTAGGTTATATTACTCTTAAATACTAAAGGGACCTTAAAGAACTAACTAGCGTAGTATACCTTATAGAGGAATCGAATATATGCCTAAAGCTAGGTATAACTAAGAGTTAGGTGCCTTATAGTATTAGAGCTTAGAGCTACGAGCTTCCTAAGCTTCTTATCGAGAGAAGCGTTATCTAATAGAATTAGTAGAATACCTTACTATTATACTATACTAAGGTGTTAAAGAAGTATTAAATATTAGAGAGGTAATAACTAAAGAAGTATATTAAAGAAGAGAGAGAGAGTAGATAACTTTATAGAGAGTCGGACCTACCTATAGAGATAAGGCATTTATATAAGCTAGTATATAAACTAATATATATAAAAATAAAACACTTATATAGACAAATAAACAAACTAGTATATATAAAGAGTAAGTATATTCTAACTTACGACTTTATTTATATATTAGAGGCAAATATACTCTAATTTATAATTCTCTATTATAGAGATAAAGAGGTACGTTATAATTAGAAGACAAATATATTCTAATTTATAACCCTCTCTTATAAGAACAAAGGAGCACGTTATATCTAGAGGACTCTAGACTAGAGTTAGAAGCTAGTAGGAGTTACTTAAGATTAGTAGGAGCTACAGATAGTATATATCTAAGTAGGAGTATTAAAAGAAGAGTAAAGAGTAGTCTTATACCTTCCTACCTAAGTTAGAACAAGGAGAGTTATACTAGAATATAACTCTCTAGTCCTCTAACTAAGACTATATAAGCTTGGCCCTAATAGGAGTATTTAAAGAGAGGAGAGAAGAGAAGTTTCCTCTTCTTTCTAATATAATATATATTTACTACTTTGTCTATACTTATATATAATCCTTTCCTAATATAATATATTCCTCTTATAGCTACTTCTATATACGTAAATCTATTACTTATAAGAATGTCGGATCTTAATTTAATAACTACTATATATATAGGAATATAACCTAGAAAGAAGATCTAGGTACTAACTATATATAAGTAGATAATAGCTAACCCTAAATAGGACTATCTGTTAAAAAAGAGTAGAGAGTAGTCTTATACCTACCTAGCTAAGTTAGAGTAAGGAGAGTTATACTAGAACATAACTTACGAGTCCTCTAACTAAGTTCCCTATAAGCTTAGCGCAAGTAGGAGTATTTAAAGGGGAGAGAGAAGAGATAGCTTCTCTTCTCTAACTAATATAACATATAGTTTACTTCTTTATCTATACTTAGGTACAACCCTTTCCTAATATAATATATTCCTCTAGTAGCTACTTCCTTATACGTAAATCTATTACCTACTAGAGTGTTAGATCTCTATTAAGTATTAGATCTTAATTTAATAGGTTATAAGCCTAGGTTTTACCTATAGCTAGGAGTCGAATTTGTTAGAAGAATGTTCTTAATCTACTAATTAATTAAAGGTAGACTCGAGGCCGCTACTATACTATATAGGAAGACTAGAGCTAATTAGAAGACCGATTAGAAAACTCCTAAGGTACTTATAAGTCGTAAAAGCGCCTAGTAACTATCTAGATATAGTTAAAGTTTGTAGTAACCTTAGAAAAACTATACTAGATTCGACTTAAAGTAACTACTTCGCCTATTTCCTATTTCTTTTTTACTTATTTGTTTAATTCTAATTCTTTTTACTATAGATTCTACTAAGGACTAGAAGAAGATCTCTACTCTTACTTAAGAGAACTACGAGCTCTAGTTTAAGTAGGTAATACGACTACTTATATTAAAGAAGGTCGTATAGCTACTAGATCGAAAGGCTCCTCTCCTAGCTAGCCTAAGGACGGCGATTATAAATAGCGAGGTTCCTAGAGTTAGAGAGACTAGAACGTAACTAGCTTGTCTTTTATTAACTATATAGTAAGGGTCTCCCTACAATTAGAGGTTATAATTAGAGTCCGACACGCTAGTATCTAGAATAAGTAATATATACCTTAGCGAGGACCCTACTAGTTAGAGTAGTTAGAGCGCTAGTTAGAGCACTACTAGTTAGAATACTAATTAGAGCTCCTCGAACTAGAATGTTAAGATAGTACTATAGGTAACTATACTAGAAGGAAGGTATTTATAGTATATATTCAGAAATTAGATATATAAGCTAGTAAATACTAATAAGTAGTACTAGGACAATTCTACGGCTCTATTCGAGATAACCTAGAGCCTAGATAAGATTAATTTATCTCTAATACTAGAGTATACTATAGCTATAGACGTATAGGCTCTCTTTAACGCTAAGTATACTAAGAACCTTCTAACCTCGTTAAGAGTATACTAGTACTAGTATATAACCTACGAGATAGATAGGAATATAATAATCGATAATGCCTTTATAACTCTATTAAGTCTCTTACGTAAGATTATTAGTATCGAGCTAGATATAAAGATCTTATACTTATATAATAGAGTAGTTTAGTAGTTACTAAATATATTACTAGAGTAATACTATAATCTTAGATAGACAATTAACCTAATAGGTATAAAGAATAGCATAAAGATTATATATATCTTATTTAAAGAAGAAGCCTAGATATAAGGCTCTAACTATATAATAAGTATAGAGGCTAGAAGAGCTAGGTCGTACTATCTTTATAGCTTATCCAAATATCTACTTTCTAAGTACCTAAGCCTATTAGAGTACTAAAAGATACTAAAGGAGAAGAGGAATAAGAGGAGGTCTAGCCTATAGCGCTAAAGAAAAGGGAATATAACTAACCTAAAGACTCTAACTTAGAAAATTAAGGCACTTAAGAAGGCGAAGAAGAGGTTAAGTTAGAATAAGTCGCGACTAAGTAAGAAGAAGAAGAAGTACTCTAATAAGAGTAAGAGTAAGCGGAAGTATAAAAGAAGTAAGGTATACGTAGCTAAAGTAAGCGTATTATTATTAAGCAACTCTAGCTTAGAGTACTCGAGTTCTTTTAAGAGCTCGGACTCCTCTAATATCGAGAGTAAAGATAAGTACGATTTAGTAGAAGCTATAGCTAATTATAAAGGCAAGCTTCTATAAGGTACGATTCTTCTCGACTCTAGTATATTAGCCTATATATCTAATAATAAGGATCTCTTTAGGAAGCTAAATCTAACTAATATAAAGAAAATAAAAGTTAGGAGTAGCTTCTTAGAGAGTAGATATAGGAATATAATAAAAGTCTCTAATACGTTTAGAAGAAGTCTAATAGTACCTACGCTCTATATTCCGAACCTAGGAATTACTCTAATCTTAGGTTAAAAGCTTATCTAGAAATTCGATTTAGTTAGAATAATACTTCCTAACGTATTCTATATAGTAAACTCGAATATCGATCTAGTCCTCGAATATTATTCGCTCTATAGTGTCTATTAACTTTAGAAAGTCTATAGTACTCTAGTCCCTTAGACTAACGAAGTAGAGAATAGAGTAGAGTCTCTACTTACTCTAATAGCAGATATAGATAACTCTAACTAAGCTACATATAAACTCTATAATCTCTAGTATTATTACTTCTTATACTATAGCATATCTAAGTTAAGATCCCTTTATAAGGTTACTACGCTAAAGAGCCTAGTACCTATTATCGATAGCTTTAACTATAAGACATATAGAATTACTAGTATAAAGAAGAAGTAGGGAAAGGTAACTAACTAGAAGCGTTAGATCCTTAAACTTATCTTACTTAATATCTATAGTCCTCTACTACTATTAAAGGAAGAGTTTAGGTACTTCCTTATTATTATTAATAATTACTTATAGAAAGTATAGGCGTACTCTTTAAAGAAGAAATTAGACTTAGCTAAGGTACTTCGATATTAGTAAAAGAAGGTTAAGCTTTAGACTAATAGCTTAAAGCCTAAAGTAGTACGAAGCAATAATATAAGTAAACTCCTATCTATCCTAAAGGAATAGGAGTTAGAGTATAGTATAGAGCTTAACCTAACTAAAGCGTACGACTCTAGAGCGAATAGAATTACTAAAAAACATATTAGCGATACTAAATAGATAGTTAGAGCGATAATAGAGGATACTAGGCTCCTAATTAAGTTCTAGCTAGAAGCTCTAACTATAAGCTAATATATCTATAACCTATACCTAGTAAAGATCGATAATCTCTTACTAACGCTAGAAGAGGCCTAGTTAGAGAAACGACTATTAGTCGACTATATACGCGTCTAGGAGTACTAAGTAGCTTTATATATTAACCTAAAGTCGATACTAAAGGATTCGTAGAGAGACAAGCTAATAAATCGAAGACGTAAGGAAGTATTTATTAGGTATATTAGGGGTACTATAAAGATATAGAAGGTATAGTTACCTAATTTATAGCAGGTAATTACGATAGGGTCTATTAAATTCCTTAAAGAAAGTAAGGGAAGTAATCTCGAACTTAGCTTTACTCTAAAGAATTAGAGTAGTTATATACTAACGCGAAGACTAGTTAGGCGCCTACTAAAGCCTAACCCGAACCTAATACGCCTATTACCGAAGCCTAATCTAAACCCGAAGCTACCGAGCCTAACTATAATATATAGGGTCGTAATATATATCTAACTATCCTAGCTACTAAAACTAGATACGAGCGTTAAGAGATATAACCTAGACTCTAATAATAAGCTAGAGAAGTTAGAGTAATAGAAGAAGGAGTAGGGCTAGTTAGAGTAGATCTAGCTAAAGTAGGAGCTAGTAGATTAAGGGCTAGTAGCTCTACCTACGCCCTCTACTCTAGTACTAGATAAGAGGATAAGGCTAGTATTAGATAAGTTAGAGGAAGTTAGAGTAGATAGAGGCCTACCGAAGTAGTTAAATAAGATAACTAGTAAGAGGAGTCGTAATTAGGGAGACGAAGAGAGGTAGGACAAGTTAAAGAGAGCTATAGAGACGATTAATAGCTTTATTATAATCTATAATATAATATTAGGTATAAACATAGAAGAAGAGCTCTACTAGTATAAGGACGGCTAGTTTAAGTTTATAGCAGACGTAGAGGAATGTCGCCTAGTAGTAGTAGGAGCTAGAATACGACTATTAGAGAAGATACTTATCTCGAAGATATATAAGTAAGTAGTCTATAATAAAAAGTAGAGACACTTATAGCTAGAAGCTATATAGGTAGAAACTATAGCGTTAGAAGGTAACCTAACCTATAAGGCTATAGTTATACTAGCGGGAGCTAATCTAATTATATCGAAATAGGTCTTTAATATAAAATATAATATTAATAGATCGGTTAATAAGTTTAAAGCTCGACTTATTACTAGAGTATTTAGCTAGGTACTTAAAGTAGACTTTAAGGATATATTCGCCCTAATAGTTAGATATAATACTATTCGCCTCTTTATAGCTATAGTTTATATAAATAATTAGGAGCTATACTAGATAGATATTAATAACGCTTTTATAGAGTTAGTCCTAAAAGAAGTTATTCTAATATATACTCTACCTAGAGTTAGAGTTAACCTAGGTAAGGTACTTAAGCTAGAGAAGAGCTTATATAGCCTAAAGTAAGTAGCCTAAGACTAGTACTAACTCTATAAAGAGAAGATCGAGAAGATTAGGTTTATTTAGAGTAGAGCTAATCCCTACCTCTTTATCTACTCTACCTAGAAGATAATAGTCCTAGTATATATAGACGACATTATAATAGGGGTAGAAAGTATAACGAATATAGACTAGTTTAAGAAGAAGTTTGCGATATTCTTTAAAATTAAGGATCTAGGAGAAGTAAACTACCTTCTAAATATTAAGATTATTAGAGACTAAAAAGCTAGTACTCTACGCTTAGACTAGATATACTATATCGAAAAGATGCTAGATAAGCTTATAATATTAGTAGAGGGTGCTTTACTAACCTAATTACCTCTAGATAGCTACGACGTAATTAGAGTATTAGGACCTAATAATATTAGAGTAGATAAGAAGGAATACTAAGAGGCTTTTAGTAGCTAGATATATATAGGCGTTCTAACTTAGCCTAATATTATATTTATACTTAGAAGGCTAAGCTAGTATATATCCAACCTAGCTAAATACTACTAGTAGGCTCTAAAGAAGCTAGGAAGGTATATACGCTCGTTAAAGGACCTTAGAGTCGTATATAATACAAAGGTATAAGATATACTTATAGGGTACTCTAACTCTAACTATGCGATAGATAAGTTAGACTATATCTTAGTACTAGAGAATATGTTTATACTTACTAGAAGACTAGTATCTTAGGCTAGTAAGAAGCAAAAGTTAGTAGTAGGCTCGATAATAGAAGTAGAGTATATAGTAATAGCGAGGTATTTAAAGTAGTCGTAGTTCCTCTATTAGATCCTTCGAGATATAAAGATATAAAGATATATTAGTTAGAGCCTATATATTAAGGAGGAGATAAAGTTCGCTATAGGATTACTAATAGTACGGCTATAAGGAGATAACTAAGCGGTAATTACTCTTATAAAAGATATATACGCGAGCGAGAGGTTAAAGTATATCGACGTAGCCTACTATTATTAGAGAGACCTCTATAAGAAGGGTATTATCTCTATTACCTATATTAAGACCTCTAATATAATTGCCGACAGCCTAACGAAACTGAAACTAGGGCCCTAATTCGAGAAGGTAGTATAGTAGCTTTAGCTAAGGAAGTAATCCTTTTACTTTAATTCTCTTTCTATTTCTATAATTATAGCTACTACTAGGGAGTAGTACTATAATATACTACTAGACTAACCTACTACCTTAGTAGAGCTAGGAGAAGAAGGCCTAATTAGTAAGGTACTAATAAGTTAGAGCCTTAATTTTCTTACCTATCTAGGTTAACTTATAGTTAGTTACCTAATCTAGGAGAGTTAAGGGCCTACTAAGAACGCTCTATTTATACTAGGCGAATTTAGCCTCCTAGAGATAGACTAAGATCCTATAGTAGATAAGATTACTCTAGGTAAATCGCGTTAGCTTAGTCCCGACTAGAATACTCCTATCTAGCTAGCTATAGGGTCTCGTTAAACTATATAGTAAAGAGGTCTCTAGCTTCCTAATTAGTATAAGGCTTAAGGAAGGCCTTATTATAATAATCTATAAGATAAGTAAGCAACCTATAGTACTTGCCCTCCTAGTACTTATCTAGGGCTATCTAGTAATAATCTAGATCCTTCTAATAATAATCCTTATCTCTCTAACGCTATAGGCCTATATTAGGACTCTAACCTAGGCTCTAATAAGCTAGAGCTTAGGGAGTCGGATTAATAGGCTAGGAAGTAGAGAGGCGAAGGTAGAGGTTATAGCTACCTACCTAAGCTTAGGCTAATAGACTACTCTAGGCTAGGCCTAATAGACTACTCTAACTTATAGTACTACTCTAATCTAAGGTATTCTTGTCTACTAATCTAATATAGAGTAAGTAATACTTCTTTTAGTTCTTCCTAAAGTAGTTTGTATAAGAACCTTTAAGATAGGGATTTCTAGGATTAGAGTAATAAAGAGTATATAGACTAATATACTAGCCTCCTAACTTTATAGTATACTAGACCTAGTTTATAGTCTAGGTAGTACTAGCTATTATAAGACCCGCTATAATAGGTATTATACTAGTTAGTATATTTAGGTTATATTCTTATAAGCCTAGATTATTAGAAAATACCTAGCCCGAATAAGTAACGTAAAACTAAGTCGTATTACTCTTAAATACCGAAGGGACCTTAGAGAACTAACTAGTATAGTATACCTTATAGAGGAATCGAATATATACTTAGAGCTAGGTATAACTAAGAGTTAGATGTCTTATAGTATTAGAGCTTAGAGTAGCAAGCTACTTAAGCTTCTCGTCGAGTAAAGTAATATCTAATAGAGTTAGTAGAACACCTTACTATTACGCTATACTAAGGTATTAGAGAAGTATAAGAGTATTAGAGAGATAACAACTAAAGAAGTATATTAAGAAAGAGAGGGAGGGTAGACGACTTTATATAGAGTTAGACCTACCTATAGAGATAAGGCATTTATATACGCTAGTACGTAAACTAATATATATAAAAATAAGATATTTATATAGACAAATAAGTAAAAAACAAGATATTTATATAGACGAATAAATAAGCTAGTATAAGTAAAGAGCAAGTATATTCTAACTTATAACTTTATTTATATACTAGAGGCAAACATCCTCTAATTTATAATTCTCTATTATAAAGATAAAGAGGTACCTTCTCTTAGAAGAATAAACAGGCATATTATATCGAGAAGACTCTAGAGTAGGATTAGAAGCTAGTAGGAGTTACTTAGAGTTAGTAGGAGCTACAGATAGTATATACCTAAGTAGGAGTATTAAAAAAGAGTAGAGAGTAGTCTTATACCTACCTAGCTAAGTTAGGATAAGGAGAGTTATATTAGAATATAACTTATAAGTCCTCTAACTAAGTTCCCTACAAGCTTAGCGCGAGTAGGAGTATTTAAAGGGGAGAGAGAAGAGATAGCTTCTCTTCTCTAACTAATATAATATATAGTTTACTTCTTTATCTATACTTAGGTATAACCCTTTCCTAATATAATATATTCCTCTAGTAGCTAGTTCCTTATACGTAAATCTATTACCTACTAGAGTGTTAGATCTCTATTAAGTGTCGGATCTTAATTTAATACTATCTCTAGAAGAAAGTAGTAATATACGAGATTATTACTCTTAATTCTAATAATAACTTCGAAAGAAGAATCTCTTCTAAGAGAACAAACCTAGTAATATCGAAATAGGTGTTTAATATTAAGTATAATATAGATAGCTTAGTTATTAAATTTAAAGCCTAACTAGTAGTAATAGATTTTAGTTAAATCTATAGAGTCGACTTCTAAGATATCTTTATTCTAATAGTTATATATAATACTCCTAGGCTATTTATAGTAGTTGTCTATCTAAACGACTAGAAGCTATACTAGGTAGATATTAATAATACCTTTATAGAATCTACCCTAAAGGAGTAGATCTTTATAAAACTAATACTAGGAACTAATATTAATAAAGGCGAAGCCTTTAATCTACTAAAGAGCTTCTTTAAACTAAAGTAAGCCGCCTAGAATTAGTACTAGCTATATAATATAGAAATATTAAAGATACGTTTTAGTAAGAGTAAGGTAGACCTATATCTTTTTACTTATCTAAATAGACACCTAATATTATTAGTCTATATAGACGATATTATAATTAGAATAAAGAAGATAACTAACATTTCCTAATTTAAGAGCTACCTAGGATTAGTGTTTAAGATTAAGAACCTCGGAGAGGCTAGCTACCTACTAAATATCAAAATTACCTAGAACTAAAAAGCTATTACTCTTCGGCTAGACTAAGAGTATTATATAGAGAAAATACTAGATAAGCTCTATATATTATATAAGAGAGCGCGGCCGACAAGGTCTCTACTAGATTCTAATAAGGATATCTGCTAGTTAGTACCTTATAATATAAGGATCGATAGGAAAGAATACTAAGAGGTAATTAGAAGCTAGATATATGCTAGTATTCTTACCTAACTAGATATTATATTTACTTAGAAAAGCTTAGTTAGTTTCTTTCTAATCCTACGAGGTATTATAGCTAAGGGCTAAAGAAACTTAGCTAATATATAAGATTGTCGAAGGATCTTATAATAGTATACTTAAAGAGTAGAAGTTACTTTCTTAAAGGATAGTAAGACTTCGACTATATAATAGATAAAACTAACTATATTTTAGTACTTAGAAATATATTTGAATTAGCTATAAGACTAGTATCCTAGACTAGTTAGAAGTAGAAGTTAGTAGTAGGCTCTATAATAGAGGCTAAGTATATAGCTATAGCCTAGTATATAAAGTAGTTATAATTCCTTAGTTAAATACTAAGAGATATAAAGATAGGCTAGTATATTAGTTAAAGGGCTAGTAGCCTAGTTATTAGTAATTAATATATTAGAGCTATAATATCTTCGAATATAGATAAGTCTTAAGTAGTCGAGTCTAGTTCTACTAAGAGGATATATTATTATTAAGAATATAGTATATAATAACTTACTAGTAAGCTTATCTACTATAAGAAGTTAGATATAAAGTAAGAAGATCTAGAAGACTATAGAAAAAATATATCTTATAGACGAAGAAAGAAATAAGGAGTAAGAAAATAAATAACTATAATATAATATACTAATAACTTACTATCTTCTATAATAGACTAGGTAGATTTAGTAAAATTTAACTACTTAAAGCGAGAGAAGATAGGAGGTATCTTCTTATATAGAAATTAGCTACTTTTTCCTAGTAGAGAGTAGTAGATTCTTATACTTATATTAGCTATATAGAGTTTAGTTACTTTTTATAGAGTAAAAAGTAGGTAGTAGATTTTTATGCTTATATTATACTTTCTAGTAAGTATATACTAGTAGTAGCTAGAGATATTTTCTAGTTGTTATTTACTAATATAATAAATAATAATTTTATATTTATTTATTAATTATTCAATTTGGTTTATAATATAGTAGTATCTAAAAACTCTATTAACTTATAGAATATTATATCTAAAATATCTCGATGTTCTTATATATATAGCTATCTTATATTTTTATATATCTATTAAGTATATTATATAATCTTATTAGAGAGAGGTAGTTATTTGCTTCGAGGAGTCTAATATAGCCTAGTAGAAATACCTATAGAATGTATAAGTACCTATATAAAAAGAATACTAATATATATTATAATATTAAAAATTATTTATAATATAGTATTAATTTCTTATTTAGTCTAGCGTTTGTTATTTATATATAATAATAGAATACATCCCTAGTAGTAGACTTACGACGCGCAAGCGGCATTAAAACTGCTAATATGTTACTAGTAATCCTTATACCGTGAGTTACGCCTATAAGCGACGCCCTCGACATAAATTCCTATAGGTATGCAGACGCGCGAGGCTGAAGGACGAATGCGTTGAAGGACGTACACGGCTTGGATTCCGTATCTGGCATCTTCTCTTCGCCCGTCGTGTTACCACAACGTACCGCGATCGTACGCTCACTAGCAGCGCTTACTAGCAACATCCAGCAACGCTCCGCCCCAGAGGTGGAGCAAAACGCTGCATATGCGCAAAAGGCCCAACACCGAAGCATACGAATATCGGGAGTTTGAAGCACATATCTAAGGGACGCGCGCATACGACTGGGAAGAGGCGGTTGCCCGTGAGCGATGATGAGGCGTCGCCTGTGAGGGAAGGCTCAAAGACGCACATATAGGCAGCAGCACGAATGCGCAGCGGCACGAATGCGCAGCGGTACGAATGCGCAGCGGCACGAATGCGCAGCGGCACGAATGCGCAGCGGCACGAATGCGCAGCATCACGCATGGGCAGCATCACGCATGGGCAGCATCACGCATGGGCAGCATCACGCATGGGCAGCATCACGCATGGGCAGCATCACGCATGGGCAGCATCACGCAGGTATTTGTATTTAGCATGCGGTTTGGTGAGTAAATGAGACCAAGTGTGCCCTTCTGGGAGGAGTTCACGATCCAGCCGAGACACAGCTCAGCTTCAATCTTGTGGAAACTGATCAAAATCTCGCACGATAAACACGCATATTTCCAAAGCAGGCAAGCCGGACCCATGTCTTCCGGCATCTCGCCATTGGAGCTTCATCGCCATACGTATGATTTAGTGGATCAGCCCTTCCGCGGCGGCTGAAGATCGATAGGCAGTGCGCCTTCACGAAGCTTGATGAGTCTCATCCCTGACTTGTAGGCATTCGATGATGATCCACTCAAGAGAGCTTGAGAGATGCGTGAAATGCACCTGGCAGCCCATCAAGACGAAGCTTCACAAGCACATACCTACGAGGGCAGAGCATACCAACAGGAGACCAGCAACGCGCTGATTACCGAAGCACGCTCAACACTGCGGCTTGTGCAAACACTTAATCACCATGCCAAGCCAATACTCCACAGCCGGCACGACCTGCTATGGACCCAGCAATCCTTCGATCGCCCCCGCCTTCGAATGTGCAGATACAAATCTGAGATACATGGTCAGCGATGCCGTTGACCGTGTCCCCAAATGCACAATCAGAAGCACATCTGCTGCACCAATAGATCAACGCCCACACATCCCTCTTCGCGACCCTACAACCAATTTGCACCCTGCTGTCGAGTGGCGAATTGGTCTTTGCCAAGGACGAATAGCCAGCTGCGTCGCATTTGGCTTACCCGAGATCCCAGAACCGGCTGCCAACCCAGCAATTAATACTCCTCAAGTCGACTTGGATGACATCTTGAGAGATCTGGATCAGTCTTCTCCCGTCACCTCCATGTGGCCACACTCGACTGGTTTGGGGGGATCCGTGTCAAACGCAACGCATGCGAGAGCCTCCTCCAGGCCTGCGAATTGGGGATCGCCTCGTTCTCTGGAGGCTGATCTTTCAGACTGGTCCGAATCTTCCCGTTATCTGGTGCCTTCAACGCCATCGCCGCACAATGTTTGGCCTCGGCCTAGCGGTGTAGAGCTCCAGACAGCAGACCTCTGCGCACCATTGTTTCAGACACCGACCAAAGCTCCGGAGGGAGCCGCCGCAGCAGTAAATGAGGGAGTCCGCGGCGGCTTTCACTCTGTTTGCTACCCTCATAGAGAAACCTCGAGCGATTCAACGACAGGTCTCACGGCTCCATTACTCCAAGATTCAGGTGTATGTAACATCGAAGGGCCCAGACTTGACGCGCGCTGTCTGATCACAAATGGCTACAACTCAAGTATCAACACAGCAAACTCTTTCTCAACAGGTCCCCTACCACACTCCCATGCGTATCATACAGAAGAGGTGGTTCCTAACACCGATCTTGTAATGAGACCTCAAAAGCAGCTGCCGCTACAGAACTCAGAGAGAGACAGTCCTCTATCCACCATTTGGACACCTAGCGCACTACGCAAATCTTCTCCGCAGCATCGACACGAGCCCGATTTCGTTGTCTACAATCCCGCATCGATGGCGGCTCTACTCAACAGCACTCCGCGCAAGCGGAAGGCCGACTCTTGCCAGACGGAGAGGAAGTTCAATGAAATTGTTGACGAGGAGGAGAGGAAGCGGAGGCGCAAGAATAGATTTTGATTGCTGCTTCTCACATCTTGGTCGTGTGCACCCTTAGGCCTTGGGCTTGCGGACGACGTCGTGCTTGATTATCTACATGTGGCCTAGAATGTCCACTCACGTCACTGCTCAAGGATGCGCACTCCTCGTATATCGGTACTTGTACATGACCTAGCAATGCTGCCGCCTAAGTGTGTACATAGCAAGCGCTTCAAGGCCATATATGATCGTCTTGCAGTATTTTCGGAAGTCTGCACATCGCCCGCAGCCCGGAAAAGGAGGACGAGAGCTGGCCAAGGAAGTGCAAAAGCTGAACCTCATGAGAGCAAAAGACGCGGCCTTTCAACACACGTTCAGTATCTTCACGTTCTCATGTCGTCAACCCCGCGGCGATTCTAGAACGCTCCTTATGCGGGCAACTCGATCTGAATCTCCTCGCAAACAACTCGTCCATGACAGAGAATCAATACGATTCCGTCTCAGTCCTGGTCTTGAGCGTTATGAGAGCCCAGCAAAGTCCACTTTGGAACACATCAAGTATTGTCTGACCAAAGATCAAGACGAGCAGGGCAGTAGCCCATTCTAGGAGGTCGCGGTCGAGGTAAAACCTAGCACGCTTCGGGTCAATTATATACCATCTGATGGAGAATCCTGTTTAACAGCCCCCTGATCACAGACGACTCTGTCTTGCAGCCCCGGTTGAGGCGTTTCAGGAGGTCACGACCGGACTGGCAGAGGTAGCGCGCTCTTGAGCCTGTGCAGAAAGGCCCAATTATCGAAGGTGCGGTCTCCAGACTTTGTCGACTGCATTCGCTCTCCGATGCCGATCCTATGGGAGCTTCATTGATGCCCACATCTTCCTCTGCACACCAACATCGAATCCGGACGAAGACGCTCACCAAAACTTACATTTGCCGTCTCGCCAAGGTACCCATTCCAGCTGCTAAGCATGACCTGATGGTTGCTCGGATTGTGGCAATGTGAGCAAGAAAGACAGCAGCGCGTGTCAGTCAGCACTTATGCTATGTGTCTACTAGATCTGTCATCCTCTCCAGAACCGCTCCATACTACGCTTGCACCGTCTGAGAGGGCAACAATCAGTTCAATGACTCCGGTGAGAGCGCTCCAAAACCATTTCACTAGTCTCAGGATGGTATGCGATGTGAAGCAACGCTTGTGCGCTCACAAAAAGCGAATGCGATCTGCACGAAAGCCCAAGGGGGCATTGCTTGACGCCTTGATGCTCAGTACGATCTTGCAAAGCAGAGTACCGTCTGGGCGATAGAGTACTTTATATAAGCGCAGATTATGTTATCTGCAAGAATCTGCTACTTTTGACTTGTAAAAAGTATCGCGGATTCGCGCTTATGTCATCCTGTTCGCCCTGCATCGTCGAACATCTTCATGAAAATGAAGCACGGCCCAGGCAATCGACCTCCGACGCACGAGCCATTGCGCTGGAACCCGAATGTCAAAATAAACAGCATCGATACTCAGTGTTCCAGCTCCAACCCTCTGTTGAGCAGAATGCTCGACCGTGCCAAACATCTCTGTAAATTTGGCTCGTGGGTCAAGCTCGTCTCATTGATCCTCAATCAAATCTTTGAAGATTTCAACTCATGGCTGAGCCTGCCTCGGCATTGACATGAGATAGGAGGATGATGGAGGATGATGACGACGACGACAACGGCAAAGGCGAGCCTACAAACAATCACCGTTACCATTTTCTCCTCTGCCTCCGTACCGCTCCACGAAAGCATTACTCTACAACCATCATCACCTCATCCTTCCTGGTGCGGGCAAAGGCTTCGACGATGCTCTACACCCCATCTCAGAGCTCAGCTCGATACACGGCACCAGACAATGATGTCAGTCCAGTGGGGAGCGACGGTGATGTGCCAGACCTGAACCCTCCTTCAGCACCCACTTCACCCTCTGCATTGCCCTACGGCTACTGTCGACGGTCCATCGCCGCCAGCATCGAGTATGGCGAGAATAGCTTCAACAGCAATGCCGAAACGGCGGCACTAACGGGAGGTCGCATTACGACTCCTCCATGCCCTTCCCCATTCTGCGTGACGCCTCAGACTGCGTCGAAGCCGTCCAGCATCCTAGCACCACCGTTCGGGTATCGGGAGCCATCGTCGACTTGTTTTTTGGCAGTCGTGGGTATCCTGAGCCTCCGGGAGGGTCGCTACCTCACTGCAGCTGAAAGTAGCTCGATCCCGCCGTTAGGACTCGCGCGGGTTCTAGCCGACCTTTTTGCGGCGGATCGCGCCGGTTCTGGCCGACCACTTTGAGCAAGTCCATTCCTGAAAGCTTCATGCGCATGCCAGTGGGAATACGCACTCAAGTGTACCGAGCGTTAGCAAGGAATAAGCTCGCGCTCCAGAACCATCCAAGTCAATGTGAGCTTCGAGGATGGTCTCAAGCGACTTTCTCGAAGGTCCCCCCAACAAGCACTGTTAAAGGCATCGCGAGATTCAGACCACCTGCGTTGCTGCCAATCGGACCGTCAAGATTGACATGCAGAAGCTCCTCGACCGCATGCTTGCCTGTATCCTGCAACGTCTGGGTACTCTCACAGATTGCTCGAGATGGGCTTGCTATATCCTTGAGTGTGGCTTTCTCCATGTGACGCTGCGCATCGTGAGGTTGGTGCGTTTGCCTTCGCATGCAGCGACGAAGTCTGCCTCAGCCACGCAAAGCCGAAGCAACTGAGCAGATTTGCAGCGAGGCCGGGACACCGTCCACAGATAATGCCAAGTCCGGTATGTGTCACGTAACGATCTTCAGCAGCAGAATCCATCAAATCATCGACACCAACGTGCGCGAGTCTCAGACCCTCGCTCTCTGGCGACCGCCCTAGTTTCCAACCCGCCTTCTGATTGCAAACCTTGGCAGTCAATCCTTGCACCATCACCTGGGCCTGAAATTGACGCCCAGCTGGGGCAGTGCCTCCTCTCCCGCCCCACTTTCCCTGGCCGACGACCGCGAAGGATCTTCGTAGTTGAATGCGCCATGGGTGGGGATCACATCCTGTTCTGAGAGGCGGATGGTCTAGGTGGCATCTGCGCCTAGTGTACGTCGTGGATAGTGATTGTCTTCGCTTATAGATGCCAACTTTCTGCCTCCGTTGCGCAAAGCGTGGCGGAACGCGGGACAATACGTCTCGTGCATCTACCAAAGTCTGACCGAAGGCCTCTTCAGCCTTGAGCAAGTGGAGTGATGGAAGTTCGACTACAAAAGCTTTGACTTCTGCCGGCCTTCTATTCACCACTTTAGGTCGTTACACACCACGTCCGAGCTGCTCGCCTCGTGCTCTCCATTCCGAGTGAATAAGAAGCTGCGTGCAGAGAGGCTGGAAGAGAACGATCTGGCGCTTGGAGACAAAGTCAGCAGTGATAACGCCGTACTCAGGGAGCCTACTTTGATGGGAGACCAGTTATACTCAATTCCCGCAGCCAGAGCCGTCTTTCCATACTGGCCGCTCCTGTTCGACTCGTGGCTGTCTCGACCTAGTCCATCGCTTCCCGGAGACCAAGCTCAAGCAGTACGATTCTGATGTTGATAGTGACGTTCAGGACATCATCAATACCGAGGACAAGGAGTAGCTGCCGACATTGCTCTCAGCAGTAATCGACAAGCTCTTTCGTACCTCGCATCTCCGTAGTCGAACTGTCTGCATGGCCGCAAATACTACCATCTCAATTGCAGATGCAAAAGACGACAGTGCTGTGACTTGGATGAAAACTAGGCATCCCGGACAAGCGTTCGCCAATAGTGTGGAGATCACTGTATCTCTACTGAGACCGTCATAGCCGCTGTCAGATACCTGGGTATCAGCATCTCAGGATCACTCTTGTAGCAGCCCGCAGTCTTATTGTGCGCATTGGCCACGTTCTCAAGGCTTGAAGATGTTGAATTGCACGCATTCGTGGCTCATGACTACGGCAGGCTGTTAAAGTTCGAAGAGAGCGCCTTCGCCACCTAACCGGACCTCAATGAGCCAGCAGAACCGCTACTCTCTTGCAGGTCAATCCTCAAATGCAGTGCCCCCTCGAGCGAGGAAGTCTTTCATCGTTGTTCAAGCCATCACCAGCGGCTCCCGGTCCTTGGATAGTCCGGGGCTGCCTTCCTCGTACGCCGGCTCCATACTACTAGTACTAGCTGTCCTGTCCGGCACGCCTGATGTAGATATATGCTCCTGCGTTCCTGATCGGGAAACGCTCGCTGTAGCCTTTGACAAGTGTGATCAAACCAAATGGACTAGGCGTTTGATGGCCTCGACATCGTAACGTATCCAATCCACCAAACCACAATGCCATCCGTTTTTGCTCTTCAGACCCTGCTCGACGACCTCAGACCCACGTCTGCACTTGCCGAAGCCTCGTCGCCAGGACGTCCAGGCGCCGAAAGTATGGCTCAAAAGAGATGTCACGTAAATGGTGGGTGGCGCAGACATGCTGAGCTACTCGACAAGGCCATCTCCGCGGGGCGGAGGTCGTCGTTCCTGCTTTCAGTCAGTATCTTGTGCGCGTTACTCATATCTCAAGGCGCGCGTACGGTTGCCTGCCTACACCTTACTCAGCTCAACGCTCCTCGCTGCAAGCCTTCTCACCTGCCAGGTCACTGGCCCCAGCGCAATCCTGCATCTGACCTAGACTTGGTTTGGAGACTCCACGTATACCTCAGGTGTTGCTGTTGGACCGTGTGAATGGCGGATCGGATTATCGATACTCAAGACGGTGGTGTATACAACATAGGAAACGTCAATCTGACAATCAGGCTTGAATAGCGTGTTTCCATAAACTCGAAATATACTCCTCGCTGACCGTCCCCGTATCTGTCTGTCCTCCCGGACGTAGCTCTGCCGAACCTCCAGCTCTAGAACATCCTCCGTCATGCCGTGGCACCCTGAATCAGTGTTGCCTGGCCTGTCCGCTTCGCTATGAGCTCTTGCTCCAGCTGGTATGCGCCGCCATTCATTCTCTTTATCTCAGTCGCGAGCCAGTATTTGGGAGTGGTGCCTGGCATTATACAAGTGGAGGCGTGATGTTTTGGTGAGGGTCCGGAGACAGAAGTCAACCACAGCATGCGCAATGCAACTCCGAGAGCAGAAAATCCAGGCCAGAGCGCTCTCGCTCTTTTTGGGAACGACTCGACTCCTACTGTGGCTGTTGATGTTCCAGATATTCTATTGACTGCAGGTGCTTATCAGCCCAACACGGTCCTGTGACGCCTCATGCTTATACAATGTCTTCTGCCCCTGCGACGCCTGCTGCTCCCGCGATGGTTCCCGGCCCTGCCAGACCTCGCGCTCCTGCAACGACTCTCGCTTCTCCAACTCCTCTCGCTCCTGCAATGCCCCATGCTCCCTCACCATCGCCGGTTTCCACTGTTCGATTCGCCAACCACGACCCGACCCTACCACCTACAATTCCCGGCGGGAGAAGGCATCCATCATGCCAACAGTTCATATCGCGCTCTTTCTTTCTCCGACGACACCCAGGTCGGTACGCGGCGGAAATGGCTGCGGCGACGCATCTCGCTCGTCTGCCCGAAAAGGTCGAGGGAAGAGTAGACGACAATCTTTGGGCACACGAAAGCTCAGCGATCGAAGTTCCTCGCTCGTCCCATGCGGGCCCGTAAGTAGGATGACGGTGCAGTCGGTGTCGGTTTCGCTCCTCGGGATATGATGCTTGGCAAGGGCAATTTTGAAAGACATAGTGGACACAGGCTGGATCTCCTCGTCGGTCGCTTCGGGCGTGAGTGACTGGAGAAGGTCGTCTTCGATTCCTAGCCCGGCACTGCCATCGTCGGGATTGGGCCGGCGTTGAGGCCTGGGACGCGGCTCGCGGTCTGGCCGCAGCCCAGCAGCAGCGAGTTCATTTTCAAGGTATGCTATCCATTCCGACTCGCTCTGCAGTTGCTGCTGCAACTGACTTATCTCTCGGCCTAGTCTCGCGATCGTCGCCTTGGCCGCCTGCTCGGCCCATTTGACATTTGCTATCTCTTCGTACAGCCCAGCGATGTAGGCAGAAGCAATTGCGCTAGAACGGCGGCGAGCGTGCCTGAATTGTCGATTGAGCTCAGGAGAGGATTCGGATCGTCGAACAGCCGGTCCATGCAGTTGTATTGGTGGTGGTGGGGATTTGTCTCTGCGGGGCATTTCCTTTATAGATAGAAGCTTGTTCGTAGGCTTCTGACGGGGTATGCCGGGAGAGCGCCGTACTGCATGTGGGCAAGCTCGCTTCCATTCTGTCCTTAGGCACGCCGGAACCTTTATTGTGCCGCTCCGGGCTGACTCAAGTGGACATGTATGTACAATAGAGAACTGTGTAGATTTAGTCGTTTTCTCGCAGCCGTAGAAGCAGTATTCAATCATCAAGGCTCGAATCACACAGGGCTGTGCCAATCTTGTGGCTCGGCATGCTGTCTGGTTCTGTTATGTGAGACCTCCGACGGCCGAAATCGTCTTCACCTTTGTTCGTCTGCAAAACGCCTGGTGCGCTCATAATCACAACCATGCCGAGCCGAATACGATGCCACCGCGCCAGCGTCCAACCTCTCCCAGAAGCCGTTGCGTGCGCCCACCAGGCACAACTCGCAAGCCTTTAAGCGGATCTCGAAGCCGCTTGGCAAGACTGCGACGACTGGGCTGCACGGGCACGCGGCTGGTCAAGCAGCATGGACGACATAGGCCGTGATCAGGTTGCAAAAGTGGAGAGTGGATACAAGGCAGCGATGATTCGTGGGCTTGAGGAACAGGAGCAAGCACAGCAGCAACACAACCGGGGGAGACCGAGAATCGCCATCGAGAGGTCCTGCGCGGGCATGATGAAGATCTCGACTGCTGCTTGACTGTATGCTTATGCTTGTCGACGTACGAAGGTTGTTTGTCTTGAAGATCTTGAAGCCGATTCAACTGCCGGCTTGACGCCAGTGCGTTGGTACTTGCGTGGTCGGTCCATGGCGGAGCCACGAGGCGCCTGCGCTCTTGTGCTCGTCGGAAGGTGTCGCTTCTGCGGCGCGTCCGCCTACAAGCTCTTGACAACAATGAGTCGTGATACGAAGCCGTTTGGAATTCGGAAAACCCTTCCATTCATTATTCATATCATGCATCTCATCATATTCCCATACTCACGCAGACGCTCTGTACTCTCATCGAACCAAAATCTTGCCACCACCTCGCCCTCCATTCATGATTCACATCATGCACCTCGCGGACGATTCTATCATACTCTGCGTCACTTCCATAGCAATCCTCATGTGTGTCCTCCGTGCTAAAGGAAGACATAGGTCCAACATCTCGAGTAGACCTGCCATCTCACTCTCGACCTTACCGTACATCAAGCCTTACGCGCGTACTGAGCCGCCATGGCCCAGTACTTTGCAGCCTCTTGAGACATAAACGCCACTAACGCATTCCGCAACGCCGCTATCCTCCGCCTTAGCAGATCCTGCCTAGTCTGCCTCTGCAAGACGGAGCGCTTCAACGAAGCAGCAAACTCAGTCTGACGCACAACTATGCGCTACTTGTCGATATCGGCCTCGTACCTAGTAATGATCTGCTGTAGCTGTTGCACGCGCGCTGAGTCTTTGCGATTGAACGGCGCATCTAGCTGCTTCTGGTCGGACTTAAGCGCCTTCTGTAAGTTATGAAGGGTGCCGACCGACTCGGGGTTCAAATCGAGATAAGTTTCGACGAAATTGGAGAAGTAGGTCTCAATCGCGTTAACCGAAACGTAGGTCTTTAATTCCTCGTACCTGTTTCTTGCGTCTTGGAGAGTGTCGAGAGTAATCTCTGCAGAATCGATCTCGGAATCTTCTCCTTCTTCGCCAGGGCCTAGGGTAGTGTCGTACTGCTCAGATCCAGCCGACAGGAAGGCCTCGCGAAGCGCATGTCTTATAAAATGATCCGAGATAGGCTTCGGCCCTGTATCGCCTACCGCATCTTCGGTCACTCGCTCAATCGCATAAAGAATGCACTGGATACCTACGTCGCGCGTGCCGTGATCGATGGAAGCCGGTGTCGAAATTTTTGTCTGCCTCCATAATGCGGGCGGCGTGACCCGTTGGCCTGATGGTGACTGCATCAGCGTATTGATGAAGCCATGGACAGCGGCTTCTTCCTCCGCGTGGCTGTCTGCTGCGTGTGATGATGGGTTGAATACTTCGAATTCGGCGCTGGCAAAGTCCAGGATTGCTAAGTAGCAGAGAGAGGAAGATGTTAGAGACAAAGGCACTACTATGCATTGGTCGCCATCTTCGTCACCGTCGACGGGCAGTACATCGCGTATCACATCATCTGGCGGTACACAGTCACCGCGAACTATACGCCACTTCTCGGGCCATATACTCAGGAGGGTGAGAGTCCAAAACACGGCCTGAGCATCAAGCGTGCCGTCTTTGAAGAGCCCAGCAATACGTCCTGCTTCGCATTGGCTAAGACCTGGCACTAAGTCTTCTTCAGCTGCCATTAGCCGCTTGGCCTTTGCCTGTCTTGGCCCAAGGCCTACTGGCGACTTTGCACGACGCTTCTGCGACGTTGATTCCGCCATTAGTATGGAGGTGGATGCGTGGTCGAAATCGAAGTTCAGAGTAGTACTCAGTTCCTAATGGATTGAATACTCTAGGGCACTAAGAGGCAAGCTCGTTCTCAGCAGAGAAGAGCTGGCCGAGTTGATGCGGCAATGGAGCAGAGCAGCGGTATAAGTCGGAGTGTTTGCACTCGCTAGCGTGCTAAAGAAGAGCCTGGAAGCAGTCACTGGACTGACGTCGTTGTCGAGAGCCGAGTGTCTGTGGCGTCCGAGCTCTGGTGTGCGATCACGACCCTCGCTTGAGGAGTCCCTTTGAGCAATGTCGTCTCGTTGAAGATTCTCCAGATGCAGCGGGTGAACCTCAGCATGAGCCTTGTCTTTAGCGCCGGATCTTTCGAAGCTGTCCTGCTGCTCCAACTCTTCTCCACTGTCCCGCTCAGTGTTTGTAACGGCGTATGACTCGTCGTCCTCCACGTTCGTCCCGCCTTCCTCGTCGCGCTCGCCCTCCTCCTGCTCGCCCTCCTCCTGCTCGCTCCCCTCCTGCTCGCCCTCCTCCTGCTCGCCTTCCTCGTCCCGCTCGCCCTCCTCCTGCTCGCCCTCCTCCTGCTCGCTCCCCTCCTGCTCGCCCTCCTCCTGCTCGCCCTCCTCCTGCTCGCCCTCCTCCTGCTCGCCCTCTTCCTGCTCGAGCCGCTCCTTGTTCTGTCGACGTCGCCCCTGCTGCTTCTCCTGCTCGTCTTGCCGGTGCTGCTCGTCTTGGTCCTGCTGTACCTCTTCCTCGTGCTAATGCGATAGTAAAGCCTTGGGTGATGTCGCTGTTTTCTTAACCGGGCTGCCACGCTTCTTGGTCTGCGCAGGCGCAGTCGGGACGAGCGTATCGCACGCTGCTGTGAGATCGGCGGTTGCCCAACGCACCTTCGGCTCCCGCTCACGATGTTTGTGCAGCCGACGTGCGTCTCGGACCTTGTTGCAGGCCTCGTATGCGTCCTCGAAGTTTACGGAATGCTCGGTAAACTTGGCGAGAGCGGCGAGGAAGTCGCGATTGCCTAGACGCTTTAGGCCGAAGCAGGCGACGAATACGTGTGGCCGGAGGTACGGAGGGTCGCCGGTTAAGAAAAGCTTCTGCTGGGCGGCGCGAAGTGCCTTGTAGGATGGCCCTGGCGGCTGCAGTTCTGACTGCAAGATACTGTTGATCGCGACAACAACACGGTCGCTCAGCGGCGATAGCAGCTCGGGGATACTGTACCTGCTGGAAGTGTTGTCACTGCCTTGTACAGCGGCTTTGAGACGCAGAGTGTCGCACTCTTCGCCAAGCTGGTCAAGCTGCAGGTGAACGTCGTGGAGAGATTGCAGTGAGTTGAGGCGGCTGGCGAGCGGAGGTGGAGGCCGGCCAGCAACGGCAGGCATGGATGGATGATTGGTGCGCTTTTCACGATGTCGAAATGGGAGACTCCATGATGAGGTGGACCTTGAGCAGGATCCTCGGAAGGGATTGAAACAATGTGAGGTGGGTATCCTCGACGGACACGAGTGGATGTATGTCGGCCTGGTTTGAAGGAAGTCGGATCCCCCTCCTCAATATGCGGCTGTCTCGCTGTGCCATGTCATGCGACTTCGTTTCGTGAAGGTAAAGACGTCGCATATCTGTCAATTAGCAGCTAGAACCAGGACGGGACAAAGAAATAAAAGTACATTCTGCCGATGAGTCGTGACCTCCGAGCTCTCCCATCCGCAGCAGGTCATGAACAAAGGAAAGGAACCCCAATGGATCTCCGTAGTCGTGTCCAACACCATATTCTTCCCTGCCCATAGCAACAAAAAGAAGATCGAGCAAAGATCTGTCAGGCAGAAGTCAAGTGCAGAAGCGCAAGTCAGTCCCAAGGGGAAAAGATGATCATGAGGTCCATATAGGCATACGTTGCACTGCCATCGTATGGCGACGAACCAAATCGATGTAAAGAAAGTCGAGGATCGGGATCTCAAGTCTAGAGACAAATATTGCACTCGGGAGAGCTGACGGCGCTGGCAAGAGGCAACATTGTTGTGGAGGACGAAGAAACCCAGGAGGAGCCTTGAACGATCGATGCTGCTCTGGGTCCGCAAGACTGCAACGCAGAGCTAGTCATCCTTCCAACTGATCAACCCTGCTGGGCCGCCTTCTGCTGTGGCAACTCAGCCGCCCACTTCACATAGTCGAAGTCTTCCACGTACTCGACGGTCGGGTATGTAGGAAAGAGCCTCTTCCAGACCTTGGCGCTGATCGGAGTCCCACACTCCAACTGCTTGAGCATGTACGGCAGGTAGTACCGGCTGTGGTACCAGAGATTGTACCAGCATTGATCATAGGCTGGAGACTGGATGGGCTGAGGCGTGGTGTACTGAGGAGCATTGGCTGCAGATTGAGAGTGGGCTGGATCGATCGTAGTCTTCATGAGCGGAGAATTGGCTGCAGACTGAGAGTGGGCTGGATCGATCGCAGTGTTTATGAGTGGAGTATCAGCTGCAGATTGAGAGTGTGCTGGGTCGATCGGAGTGTTCACCAGCGGCGAAGGAAGCTCCGCCGGCAGAGTCAACTTGGTACTATTGACAAGAGTATTGGCAATCTTGGAGATGAATACCTTCCACGACTGTCAGCGAATATTCCAAAAGACATCTTCTGACGGCAGCACGACATCCTACCTTCTTCGTCCCCATCTGATCGTTAGGCATATTGCCCTCGGCGATCAGCAGCCAATCCTCCACACCCGTGGCCTTTCTCGCGGCAAAAGCCGCCTTCTTCTGGCTGATCCAGGATCCCGCGAGCATGTAACGGTAGTCGAAGGCTTCTGGCTCTTCGGCAATGGCCCAAAGGGCACCATGGAATCGAACAGTGTAAAGGCTGCTTCTGCCCAAGCGGCCAACACATTGCTCCTCGATCAAACCTCCTGTGCCCTTGTTACTTAGGACGTTATTGATCAAAGTGAAAACCTTTTCCACGCAGGCGTTTGCAACCGCTACACCCTTATGCACCGGGATCTCCAGAAGATGCATCAGGTCGACAGCAACGGGGAGAGACGGCATAGATTTGGACGAGTAGCGGTACTTGATGGCATGCAAGACCAGCTTGGTCTTGGTGGCATACCGCCAAGTGATGCGGCTGCCCTTGGACTTCAGATCCGACTTGGTCAGGTTTTCGAAGATCGGCAGCTCTTCCTCACTAGAAGTCTCGGAGAAGTCGGAGTCGTCGTCCACGAAGTCGCGATGGGCGCGGGCTTGAGAACGAGTGGGAGCCATACTGGATTGTCGATGGTAGGTACGGAAAGTTGGTGTTGGAATCTTTGGAGAGTACAGCAAGCCGAAGGGAGCGAAGTAATGAGACTATCGGGACTGTGGAAGATGGTCGGGATGGAGAGGCTGAGGTCGACGTCGGTCTCCGACCTTATGAAGGCCGTCGAGCCTAGGAGCAGAAGATGGGAGGAGATGATTTGGCATTCTTCATGTCCCAGAAGAGGTGCTCCTGACTGACGAGGGTCTCTATGGTGAGTATGTATGATCAACGTGAGAGGTTCCAGTGGCCCTCCAGGAGAACCTGGTTTAGGCAAGCGACCTGCCACAACAGAGCTGCTCCTGAGTGACGAGCGTCTCCATGGTGGGCATGGAGGCTGGAATGGACCTAAGCCGTTCAAGTGGCTCTCCAGGAGAGGATGATTTGGCTTTCCTCATGTCCTAGAAGAGGTGCTCCTGACTGACGAGAGTCTGCATGGTGAGGAGGATTGAGAGACATGGCGCTTCGCGTGTCAGATTTGACGTCTCCTGCAAGCGGCAAGCGACAAGCCATCGACACGATCCAACGCTCGTGCCCTACCAGTCCTGTGATATCCTTGACCAATGAGGTTAGCGCCTGCCAAGCGCCACATGGCCAAAATGGTCCGATGTCCATAGACCTGTAATTGACACGTTCCATGACTTTGGTATTCACAGTCCATCCCAAAGGAAGTCGCGTGGCTCGCCCCACAAAGGGAAGGCCCGCTGCATCCCGTCCGAGGTGTCGGTGGGAACATGAACATCCACCATCCAATGAACATGAACATCCACCATCCAATGAACATGAACATCCACCATCCAATGAACATGAACATCCACCATCCAATGAACATGAACATCCACCACCCATGGAACATGAACATCATCAAGTCATGTCTGGTACGAATCCCAGACCTCCCTGACCACCGCTTCGACTGACGGCTCATGTGGCGTCCACACATCCAATGACCGACGAGGAAAGCTGCTGGGCCGTGGGGCGGATACGCGCGTGCAGGCCGGCAGGCGTGAGCCCGATGGGCCCAGCGCTGGAGCTGGCGGAAATGATGTTGACAACGATGGTGTGAGCACAAACGGATGGAGATGTGGACCAAGGTACATACGTCTTCGTCGCCTTCTTCCTTTCCTCTTGCCTCGCGCCCTCCCTCCTCCAAACCCTTCAGTCCCAGTGCCGCCATCATGGCCGCACCCGCACAGTCCGGTGAGAACGCCGTCATCGCCACCGTCACAGAGGGAGTCGACATCGGTCTCTACGGCATCAAGGCCTACGACAACGGCAACCACCTCTGCACCCGGTGGACCCGCTCCGAGTTCCTGGCCCACCCACGCAAGGCCAAATGGTTCATGTATAACTGGCAGATTGCCCGTTTCTTCCGTTTCCTCGCCGAGAACGGCCTCAGCTTGCGGAACGTCCACAAGCAGAGCAACGAAACCTTGGCGACGTTGGTGAGGTATCTGGTCAATGATGCCATCCTGGATGGGGATGCGCTGGTCGAATGGATCGCCGAAGTGACCGAGTGGTCCAAGTCTCGCGCGGAGCAGTACGTGAGGGATCCGACGAAGATCAACACGACCCGCTACCCCGACCCGGCCGAGCTGCAGAAGAGACGTGCTAGTACCGCAAGCATCTCACCGACGGCTGTGAGGACCCCAGCACTCATCGTCACTCCGAAGCAAGCGACTTACCCGAGTTTGGCCGCGCAGCTGCAGGGTCGGGCGCTGGATGATGATGAGGACGAGGGGGTCGACACGACTGAGAACGATGCCGCTGCTGTCGTGGAGGACCAGGACAGTGCCGCAGCTGCCACTCCGACCTTCCTGGAACGTATGTTTGCTGCGGATCATCGTGCTACCCCGTCTGAGCCCAACGCCCCGTCCTCGTCCCAGCGCAGCACCGGACAGCCTCGTCCCGCTCACCCGGCCCGTTCTATCTCTTCAGCCTTGCCGGAGGACAAGGACGATGCCGCAGCTACCACCCCGACCTTCCTGGAACGTATGTTTGCGACGGACCATCGTGCTACCCTGTCCGAGGCAAACGCTCCCTCCTCTTCCCAGCGCAGCACCGGACAGCCACGTCCCGCTCACCCGGCCCGTTCTATCTCTCCAGCCTTGCCGGATCTGGAGGATCATAATCACGACAAGGAGAACGCTGTTCAGCTTCACGCGAGAATCGTGAGCGCGCAGCAGAGCTCGAACAACATGCTCGAGGAGAGAATGGCGACGCTGGCCCTTAGCGACCGTCCGCAGCCATCGCATCCTCTAGACCTTTCTTCCTCGTGGAAAGTTGCTCCAGCAGATGCACCACCAAGCCCCGTCGTCCACCTTACTGGTGTTGCGGACAGCCGATCCGACGTGACGGTAGCCGGACCTTCGAAGCGTGAGGGAAAAGGGAAAGAGAAGCAAGTAGTACGTCCCGGAAACTCATCACTACTGCCTTGGTGTTTATGTGCTGACTTGCTTTGTGGCAGAAGTTTGAAGAACACGACGAGGCGGAGCAGGAAGTTGTTTACAAGCCTACCACACGCGCCACGACACCCGCCGCGCAGCAGACCGTCCAGCGCCCTTCTCCAATGCCGACCCCTCCGTCGTCGCACCTCCACTCAGGAATTCCCACCTCATCCATGCCACGCTTGCAGCAGACCTGGGTGTCTCCGTCGCCGCCTAAGCTTCTGCAGCCATTGCCAGATCTGGGTAATCAAGGCCAACGGAACATGTACAGCCAATCCATGATGGGCCATGCCTCTCCGGCCCTAGGCTCGGCGCCCGCTGTGTCATTCCCAAGCTATGGATTGCCACCGCCGCTGCCGCCAGTATCGATGCCCGCGAGTCATCAGGGCAGACCCTATGCGTCTCTGTCCCCTCCGGCCATGCCGTGGATGCAGCAGCAGCAGTCCTCAGCGCGCCAACATTTGTCCTCTCCTCCACAGCTTGCGTTTGGCACGCCGCTCTCGTTCCCCACCGGCCTGCAAGCCCCTCTTGCGCAGGTGCGTGCCCAGAGGCAACAGCAGCAGATCGGCATCGGCCAGGTCGGGCAGCAAGGGTGGCGTGGGCCGGCTGGCTCTTTCATCCAGGCGCCTGCTCAGCAGTGGCAGTGGCAGCAGCAGCGAGACGGGCAATGAGGTGCTCGTCCATCATCGGTGGTGTATTTGAGCGGCAAGCGGTTGGCAGCGTCGTGGAGACTCAACAGTAGCGCAGAGTACATGTCGTAATCGCTAACGACTCGAGAGTGCAGCATTTGAGATTGTGTTTGAGATTGACGTTGGGATAATGATATGTGCGGAATACTTGGCTTTGCAGGCACGGGTTGCAGGTACATCGGCGGCAGATGCTACAAGCTTGGAGAATCATGTAGCGACACCACATTATGGAAAATGCGACCATCTTCCTTGGCTACCAGGTATGCGTGTATCAGTCAGTGCGTACCGTTTGAGTCTGCTGAGATGACCATACGCCGCGATCTGAACTTTATGTTGGCAGCGCTCAAAACATCTATTCCAACGTGCCTCTCGACATCGCAGAGGCTTGCCTACCTCCAGCTCTCGCCCCATAGAATCCCGTCGTCAACTCTGCTAGCCACGTGTCAATGGGTCAAAGCAGGGTCAAAGCATCAGATACTTACTCCTAGATCCGTCGGCCTCCCAATCATCTCGTTCGTGTCTCATGAC
The DNA here is from genome assembly GCA_020826765.1 of Teratosphaeria viscida. Classification (NCBI taxonomy): domain Eukaryota; kingdom Fungi; phylum Ascomycota; class Dothideomycetes; order Mycosphaerellales; family Teratosphaeriaceae; genus Teratosphaeria; species Teratosphaeria viscida. The sequence goes on from JAHESH010000110.1 coordinate 74,454, forward strand.
GCCCTCACTAGCCACAGTATAGCGTCCGTGGAGCGTGCGCCAGGTCTGACATATTCTTGGTCCTGGACGATTACGGTACCTACTCCTGGAGCGAATGTGAGGAGATGATGGTTGACAGTCCGACATCATCCAAGACAGTTGAGTCCGTCGTTGCAGAACGCCGGTTTCGGCCCATGCGATGGGTCTCATCACCTGGTTCTGCATAGTCGCCTCCACCTGGCAGGTGTTGAGAATGACTTTGCGTCAGGAGTGTCGATGCTTCTTACCATTATGCAGGTTCGCGTGCCGACGTGGGCAATTGTTTCAACTTGGCTCACAAATCAGCAACAAGCACGCCTCAGGCACGACTTGTCCACGATGCCGCCATGACCCAGCCATGTCTCCGCCACATTTGAATCGGCAATGCGGCCACGAACACTAGTTGGAACGATGGACTCTCCCATTCTAGAGCCTTTGTTAGCCCACGGCCCATTTGCCACGTTCGCGCGATGGGGACACAAGACGATCTACCTCCCGCAGACTGCGGAACGACCTGGACCGGTAGTAGGGGAAACAGATCCTTCGTTCGTCTCATGGATAGACCTTCACATTGGCTATATCAGGATGTGAGATCAGCACCGTGACCCGCCTCTGCGATGGTTGACTCATCCCGTCAGCCATGGCGCCTCCACTCTCCCCTCTTGTCTATGGGCTCAAACTAAGGATGACCACATTGCATATCTGACTTGACTCAGTCTCACGTTCATCTGCGAATTGACACTGTAGCTTGGCGTCTCCTCTTCCATGACGATACAAGTCTTTCACCGTCGTAGAGAAGTATATGAGATGCTCGTTCTCCTCCGCGAGGTGACTGTCGAGCATCTTGTACCATCATTCTGGTCATCGGTAGGTTCGTCGAACTTGTGCGATCATTCTGGTCATTGGTAGGTTGGTCGAATTGCCCAAGCATGCACCGTGTCCAGTCCGGATCACTGACTGCCGGCAGCTTTGACATCAAGATCTCTAGCCTGATCGATCATACTCTCTCGAGCCAGACACAACCCCTCGCCGTCAGCGTACTCTTCCTGTCACTATGAAGAAATACGACCTCCAGTTCATCCAGGCCTTCTTCGACGATCTCAATTTCACGCATCTTGGCGAAGCTACGGGCAAGGATCTGGCCAATCTCCTCATCGCCCTCGATTGGCACAAAGACGATGACGTCCACCGTACGGCAACCAACTGTCTGGCCTGGATCCGCAAGAGGGTGAAGTTCGAGGAGAGCCCGGAAGGATTGAGTCCGTCCAAGATGATCAAGGCCTGCGTCGAGCATATCAACAAGGTGACGAAGGAGCAGTCGAACGAGGAAGAGGATGGCGAAGACGGCAACAACGACGAGGAGGAAGCCGACCAGCCGCAGCCGCGTCTTGCCAAGACAGCGGCGAAGGCTAAGGTGACTGCATGCCTGAAGCCCGAGAAGCCGAAACCAATGCCAACCACTGGTGTTGCTCGCAACACCACCTCTACCAGACCGGCGGATCAGACCATCCATCTGGAGAATCAGCTCGCGATATGCAGGCAAGACGCCATGCTTCTGTCCTCTCAGGTGCAGACTCTCGAGCAGCAGATGGGTCAGGTCGTGCAGGAGATCCTCGGCATCAAGCAGTTCTGTTATGAGATGATGAGCAGCGCCTACGGTCATGTCCAATGTGCGGGTCAGGCAGCTCCGGCCCCGCCAAGGGTGGCGCCGGAGGCGCAGGCGAAGGTGGACCAGGAGGGCAGTGGGCTGTTCGTGGGGGAGGGTCAGAATGAGGGTGGCGTGACACTTGAAGAGTTGTAGGACTCGATGGGCAGGGCACCTTGTCGCTCGACGACTTCTCCTTTGTCCATGGCGTTGGGTTTCTTGGTACATTTCGCTTTCAGCGATCAGGCATCATTCGCGATGCGGCTTTCTCGGGACAGTGCTTTTAATCATTGCGAATCAGGGTACGTACGGAGCTGTCAGATTTGAATTCAATTCGATCCTACCAATGTGCATAGCTATCAGTATCCGTCGTTGCTCACACCTCTCGAGTTGCACTATCGGAGCCTGTCCGGCCTCGGAATCCACGGACGACGCACAGGCTTGAGCTCAAAGGACTCGTTGTCCATGTGTAGGCATCCCTGACCGTAGGACTCCATGGCATGCGATGTGGCTTATGTACACGCGCTTTGCTCATGAACAGTTGAAGCATCCGCAAAGGTGGTACCGAGACAGCTCTTCATCACGACGGTCTTCCAGGCCTGCGCACACAAAGATTGATGTCTCTAGATTCTCGAAGAGCTGGGCACATCAGGGTGACGAGAATGTTGTGACCGACGGCTGCATGTCAGACAGAACGATCCGATTTTGTGCATTGTCTACTGCACCATTTCGGCGTCAGAATCAGAGACTGATCAAGATCAACTTTGAATTGCCCTTGATAGCAATTGTGATCAGCTCATGACTTTGATGGCAAAAGGCGCTTCTTCAATCTGTCTGATCTTTGAGACATACAGCCTGCAGATATTTCTACCGGAGCATAGCAGCGTGTGGCTCACCAACAATCATTCCAAGACATCTAGTAAGACGAGCCAGTGGTTCAACGGCTTTGAATCATGAAACATACCTCACAGGTAATACATATAACATGGGCTAGGTCACAGCATAGAGGACTTTGACAGCATCATAGCGTATCAGCATCAGACGCAGAGCAGAGCAACTATAGCAGAAAGAAGGCCAGCTACAAGGTCACTGTCGGGATCAACGAGTGCTCGGACACGTATCTTCGAGACCTGGAATTCCAGACCGTCACTGCTTCGTCTTTCGTCTCCAGTCTCGCTACCCGAAATCCTGAACCAAGTCAGAACATCAACGACCAGTCTGCCTCCTGTGCTCGACATAACGACATCGCTAGACGCTCGACAGATGGATTTACCCATGCTTCGACATCATAGCACTGACATCGTGTTAGGCCGAGAAGGGAATCGAGAGATTCGGCGACCCGTTACGATGAATCAACAGTCGACAGGCGAAATCCCATCCCCACCGAACATCTATAACAGCATGGTCTACGAATGCTCTCGGCGCGCTTCGCTTCTGGTCAGAGTTCTCGTCACGACTTTTGTATTCATGGTTTCGATCGTCCTGTGGGACTCATGGAACAACTACCATCGAGCTGTCCTCCAAGCACAAGCCGAGAACCACGTCTGCAAGCAGAAGTGGACGAACGAAGGGTGCCGACCTGGTCGGGAAATCTGTCAAGATCTGGAGCGGTGCATTTCTCGGGCAGCGTGGAGGGAGGCCAGCGTTGGATCGTGTGTGGTGCAGGCGGCGAAGGATTCGAAATGGGTGCTGATTGGTCTGCTCATGGCTGCGACAGCGGCTACCTATGCGAGCAAGGAGCGCCGGCGGGTGTCAGCGCTTACCGTCGATATGTAACCGGGACTCGGTGGCTCTGAGCGTCATTGGAGACGTAAGAGATGGTTGCTTGAGCCAGTCTTGTAGGGCCAAGTGCTATTCCGCGGTTTGAAGTCCGAGAGATAGGAATCCATGCTTGTGATTTGACGGGCACAGACTGCGGGCCTGTTCATTTTGCTGCCAAAATTGTCTTTCCCCTGTACTTGACTGGTACTACTATAGCCTGGATTGCAAGATCTCCCGAGGAAATGCATTTCAACGCTGTTGCCAACAGCTTGGAGGGTGTGTCGGGATCGATTCAAGCCGTCCAGCGTAGAAGTATAAGTGCCGGCATTGCATTATGACTGAGGCAAGCAGTCAATGGTCGACACTTCTAACTGCCCACTACCGTAGACATGACACGAAAAGTAGGTCGTCAGACTATTGTGCGAGCTCGAATCTCCTTAGAAATAGACGTCAATCGCTTGAGATTTAGTTAACTGCGCCATAGGATTGCAGTGCGAAGCGATTGATACGGACTATGCACTTCGAGCACCTCCGGGCGGGCACGAAGCATGTGCGAGCGGCAGTCTATGCGGCTTGCACTATCCTGTAAGCTCGAGACTGACGGCAGTGGAGCTCGCGAATGTCTCTATGGTCACATCGTGGGTCTGGGCCAGCTGCCGACAGGTTGCAGAGGTATTGATACCGGCTTCTACGTACAGATCATCGCTTGTAACGTCCTAAACTGCTATTGCAATCTCGACAGTCGCCAAGCCTTCGGCATTCCTCAAACCTCAACCTATGCACCAACCTAACCTCCCTGCCCCTTCTCCTACTTTCCATTACACCCGCCTCCATCCCTACCTTGGCTCTGACCACCATCGTCCCCTTTCAAGCGCTGCATTCACTTGCCCTCGGTAGTCTGGCCACTTAAAGCTTCCTAGAGAGCCTGACTCGCATTCTGGACACAACGTCTCTGCTCCAGGCTGCTAGTCGATGGACCAGAGACTGCCGTTCTCCTGATGCCCTTGCCGACTCTGCCTGTCTCCACCTTATTCACGCCAGCTAGCTTGTTAGGCGGCGTCACGAGTCGGACTTCGCGGCGGCGACGACGGGGCTCCCTGGCCGTTGTCGTTGGATGGGTCATCTGACAAGCTGAGCGCCGCCATCTGATCGTGCGGCGCTTTCTCGTCCTCGATAGGGCTGGACGCTGATGAGGTCAACGGACTGTCGTCTAGCTGCTTCAGCATAGGCGATGAAAGCAGCTATAGACGACTGCTACTTTGACTAGAAGAGGAAGTGGTTTCGGTTGTGTACTCGAACGGTGTAGTCAACGTCCGGACCGTGGTTGGATTAGTTGACCTCTTTGCATACGGAACAGGTGTGAACGTAGGCTCTACATCCATTAGAGTCGTGCCGGTAGGTGACGGCATCGGTGGGGGCATTATGTAGGTCTCGCTGCGTCTGGCTCGGAATGGATTCTCTTCAGATGTAATTCTGGCCAGTGTCGATTATCGACAATAGTCATACGGCGGAATCGACCGTGGCGGATTAGGCGTGCGTACGGAGCGAAGTCCGTCCCCTTCCATGCGCTCTGCTTCGTTCTCCGGAGTCGTATAACGGGCAGTATCGCCGTCCCGAGTGTCCATAATAAGTGGCTGCGGTGGTAGATCTCTGGGACGGGTGGTGTAGATGCTGAACTGAGCGAGGAAGAGGTGATTCACTTGCAATAATACGACTTGCGAAGATTGTGCTACTAGAGATAGTGTGAAGTGAGAGCAATGATGGTTTACGATGCGCAATGCTGGTTCTTCTCTTTTGAGCAACCCATTGTCTAAGACACTTCCTAGCTACGGCATTTGACCTCCAAACCACTTGAACGCAGACTGTCAAGCATGCTCCACTATGGTCGAACATGTGGGTGGAGCAAAGAAATGAGAATGATACTCGTGTTTCGGTCCTTCTTCTCGACCAGCCTCAGTTTTGTTACCCTGGAACGGGAGTGTCTTGCAGCACAGTGCGATGGAGATGTCAAGGCTTTTCTGTAGTAGATGGCTGGAATGTAATACCGGCGATGCGATATGTCCGCCTGGAGTCGGTCTTTCGGTAGACTCACACAAGTGTCGACCCGCCCATACCAGGTTACCTATTGTGCCGTCATTCACCAGTACGGTGGTACTGACAGTATCGACAAAGGTCCCCTGTCTGAGCATGCCACCGAACTTCGAAGATGTGGGCCATAGCGTCCGCATCCGAGACATAGACCCGTGCGGCGTTTGTCGACTACCAACAACACCGTTCAGTCAACTGCACGGAAATGTATGTTGTCTCATCTAGATCTGTCATTCGTTTCCAGGCGACGTCACTTCTGGCGGGTGTCGTTCAACGAGGCCCACGAAGTCACTTTGTTGTCAGGCCTACATGTGCCACCGGCCGCATTATAGTCATAACTCAAAGACAGGCGTTCCGCTTTAATTGAAGATGTGTCGTTCTGTTGGGATCGAAGATCACCGGGTGCCAAATATGGTTGTATTACTCGAGGCGGTTGCCGCTCGGGCTTCTATTGCGATACCCTCTGTCGTCTCGTCGTGGTTATAGAACAAAGAGTCCGGTTGGAATGCTTTAACGGCAATGCTGCTCCTACAATCGATTCGATCTGGTATTAGCGGACTACCGGGGAGTGTGTCGTCTATCAGAGTGGCAGCATTGGCGGCAACAATGTCTGGGATCCCAAGATGAGCTGCCGAGCTTCTGATAGAATATCGCTCGGCGGTATGAAGTAGAAACATCGAGCTAGTCAGGCGATATGGCCGCCAACGACGGAATGATCGCTCGTACGCCGATTTGCATGTCTCTGACGAGATGATAAGCAATTACCTCCTCTCAGTGCACTGGTTGCGACGGAGCGGATGCTCCTTGAGTCACGCATAGAGCGAGTAGCAGTATCAGATGCCGCGGATCCATTTCCAAGACATCTCGCCACTGCTCTCGATTGCTAGAGAACTCGTGCTCCTAAAGCCTTAGTCTATCTCAAGGACACAGCAGTCCCTGCAAGTCCTAACATAACAGACATAAAGGTTCGTCATGCTCTTCACTCGTGGACTTGTCGTTGAACTTACTAGCTTAGACCGCCGTCAGGTGGATTGTGCTGCTCCGCGGTTGTTACACAGAGCTTGAACGAGATCCCACTCAGCTCAGCGGGGCGAAATGGTCAGAAGAGTCCGCAAGACATAAAAGCCATAGCACGCCTAGAAGGAGAGTATTTGGAATTGCGCAGGCGGAAAACCAATCGAAAACGAGCCAGAGACCGCATTATTGAAGACAGAAAGGACTCGGTGACAACAGCGGCTAGATCAAGCGAAGGGGTTCGATCCATCAATGTTTTTTAATAGCTAACTGAGGTTCTGTGGCGGCGGTAGTGTCGGTTAGTATTGGCGGAAGGTGCAGTAGTAACGTGACGATGCTCATGTGTGGTATGTTCTCCTTGGTATCGTATGCTCGTGTTGACGAAGATATTCGTATTGGTATCGATAAGTAGTCGACAGCTTCGACGGCGACGGTGGCACGGTACAGACGAGTTGACTGTGAGCCGTGTTCGTGCAGAGGGTGCGTACGACGTGGTAGTCAAGATGCGGCTAAACTGGCGGTCGTCAATTAATGTCCTGTGGTGTTAGAGCTGGTGTCAAAGCAGCAGCCGCAGCTACAGTCGGAATAGTGCGGTGGGTCTTGTTGAGAAGACGGTGTAAGCAGCGTGTCGAAGATACTGCGTTGCGGCAGTTGACGAAGGTCGGAGGATTCGGGTTGAAGGTCAGAAGGTGCTAATGCGACGGTCTCGTAATAGCGTGAGTCGCGAAGGTCGAGCAAGTAGTTAGTAGTGGGAAGGTCTGAGGGTACGTCTGACAACGCGTCTGTCACGCATATAAGCAGACTAGCAGTCGTACGAGGAAGGTGCTCAGTAATTAAGTGAGTGTCTGCGAGGGAGCGACCACCTAGCGAAGGTGGAGCCCAGTTGTTATTAGGGCAGTATACGTCGTAAGAGGCGTGACCCTATTTACGGCAACGGAGACAAATTGAGGCGTTGATCAACGCTTTCTTCTCAACAGCTGGAAGACGAGGGTACGCGTTTTATAGACGCGGCGATAGCGGCGGTGTTCGCGGCGCTAGAGGCGTGGAAGGTACTGAAGGACCAGAGGCTGTCCTCTAGCTTAGAAGTGGTTCTTCGGTCGTTTGCAGCTGATTTGATAATGCGGCTAATCTCTAGTTCAGTACAGGCGAAGATGAAGGTGCTGCGGACGAAGGTTGATATTGCGGTGGCAGCGGACGTGGCGAAGTAGCAAACAGTGCATGAGGCAATCATCACAAAGACAATCAGGTGGATGTTCGTCGTCGTCAGACTTTGAATCGTCAGAAGTAGGCATCTCAAGCACGAACTCCTCGTCGATAGCGTAACCGAGAAGTCGTTCCGCGTATTCGAGCCTGCGAGAGATGTCCCTAGTCGCCCGGCTAATAGCCTGTTCTTGAAGGGTGATGTCACGGCTCTCAGTAGATAGCTGACGATTGTCATCGATGTGCGAATAGTTCCAGTCTTGAAGCTGCTGAGCGAGCACTTCTAACAAGCGACGGACCGTTTCTGTCGAATAGGCGACTATGAAGACGGTGGTTGCAAGGGAAGGCGAAGCTTGCGAGGATACTAGTACGAGCAGCCGACAGTCGTCGTCCGACTCGGTGTCTAGTTCGGTAAGAATAATCGTTGGTGATGGTGCGAGCGAAGACATGAGGCAGAACATCCTGCTAGCCTACGTTCTCTAGCGCTGGCCTGCACCAAGTCACTAAGCCGTTCCAGTGCCCGCAGAACTCTCATCCTGCTCAAAGCCAGCCAAGGGTGTCAATCGAGGTCTCTGTCGCCAGAATTTCCGTACAAGAACAAGCCGCATTAATGAAAGTGGTGGTTCTCGACTGCATCAATGGCGACTATGCTCTGGTTTCGAACGGACGTCATGAGTGACGTTGATGCCTTCGCTCTGCCTATGAGCGTCGATATTGCCTCTTGTGATCCCAAGGCATCGGAAGTCCGGTCGCAAAAAGGTCCTATTAGAACTCAACGAGACCATCTCATCCATAACGGCTCATTGCGATACGGCAGGTCCTGTCGTTACTGAGGTGTCTTCTTCTGCTGGCCCAGTTTTGCCGCCAGCCCCGCTTTACTTTATGCGCGGCCCGGCATTCGTGATTTTATTCGGTCAGGATGCATTGATGCGTGGGACCGAGTTTAGTGCGCTGATAAAGCTCTTCTTGTTTGACCTAGACCCGAAGCCGAGATATCAATGCTATCGATTCCCGTTGAGACTTACAATTCATGTATCACATGGTGCATAGTCTTATGTCACGAGGGTTTGGCTCTCAATCTCTGCAGACTTGGCAGTCAATTGTGCTTGCGTGTTCACGTAGAGAACCTTGATAGAGTAAAGTTCCAGGAAGACGTGCGTGAGGATTTGGACCAGGTGCCGTTCTGGGCTCTTCTTGATCAGTAAGTCGTCGATTCGATCACCTTTGGCGACGACCACGCCAAATCGCTGCCTGACTCTCATTGATCATCTGAGCCCTGTTGCCAAAGGAAAGCGATAAGAATACACCGGTGGAAGGCACAGACTCCGAGCTAGATCGTAACGAATGGTGATCCTGAAGGAAGCCTTCCGACGTACCTCAACCCTCTCTCACTCTCATTCTCCCTCCCTCCCTCACCTACTCCTCTCTCTCCGCTTGAATAGCCGAACCAATTTCCCTGAGATGGAGTGTACGTCACATTGTTTTGACAACCTTGCTCTGCCGTGGTGATCAAGAATAGAGGCGCTGCCAACATCTGTGTATTACAACAAGTCGTAGGCACTCTTTCGACCGACTACCACGGATGGGTGGGACGATCTCTAGGCTGGATGTCGCCCACTGATCTCCGTTCCTCGACCTCGGCGCCTTGAGAAGAACGGCGGTCGTTGACCTGAACAGGCGAGGGTTCTTGACGATAGGTACCACCGGCTGTAAGTTGTATCGTTTGCAAGGCGTTCGGCATGCCGGCAATAAAATAACTGGTCTGACATTGCCGTTGCGAGGAAGTGCTGCGCCTCAGTATGAGGGCTCTGTGCTTCATGAGAAGTGATACTATGGCAACCTCCTGAGACGGTTGTTGTGAAAGCCAATAAACGTGAAGATGCCACGCTTCGCTTAAAGCGGTCTTAGCTGGGACTGTGGCGGCAAGGCTCAGATACCTCAGCTGACTCATGCCCGCATTGCAAAATTTCTACATGACGACGGTGACGCCACTGTGCTGTCGAAAGTGGTAAAGGAAATCTTGCCAAAATAATCCGTGTACCATCCGGCAAAGGATCTCAACGCCAACGCAGTAATAATGGCGATCAAGGAATCCACGGTCCCTTTGCAACTCGCCTGTGCAGAAGACTGGTAAGTTCTGCAGAATCTGATTGAAAATAGGTCGGGAGCGTACGCTTGACCCGACTGCATCCCGGCATCACCTTCCCGGACATGGTATCCCAGCTCCGCATGGTAGCAAGACAGAAATCATCAGCACGCCGGGATAGCACATCACCATCACCGCGCTCTGGCACAGCACACTACGATCAAGCTCCTCTGTTACACACGCCAGTGTACACGGCCGACCCCGAACACATCGTGAAGCACTCCGTCTGGCGCGACCAGACATACCGCAGGTCATGCATGCGAGTCTCCAATGCTAGCCTCATCTGGCCACCGCTATAGTGATTGCGAGGTTCTGTCCCTGCAGTGCGAGATTTCATCCACGACGAGGTCTCGTCCATGGCACTATGCGAGATGTCGTCTATGGCGCATTGCCAAAATCTGTTCAGTAGCAGATTCTCGCAAACGTCGTACCGAGCAGAAATCTCGTTCTTGACTTCCTACAATGCAGGAGCAGGATCTCGCACTACACTGCATGAACGAGATTTCGTACTGCGGGGATGGCAAGGGACGAGATCTCGGAATGCAGAGACTCAGCCTCGCACTTTATGTCCATGGATCCATTGCAAGATTTCGTCGACCGGGTCGCCTATTGCGAGACTGCGTCTATCAGGTCTTGTTGCGTGGTCTCGAGGTCCATTGCAAGGATTTTGTCCATACGAGAGTGTGTCGATTCTATGAGATTCCGTCCATTGCGAGATCTTGTCTATTGTGCGAGTGTTTGTCTATTGCGAGATCTCGTCCATTTCCACTCCGACTTCTCGTCCGTTCCGACTTCTCGTCTATTCCATATTCCCGTCCATTCCGACGAGTGCTGCAGGATCACTCGTGTCGTCAGATCTCGCTCTACGTCAACGATCTGTTCGTAGACCGGCCTCGTCACCATCGTGCCTAGTCTCCGGTCGGCAGTACTCACAACATAACACGCAGAGATCGGGTCTGGAGCGTCAAGTCTTCGCTCGTCTCTAACGAATATGACCGGATGATCCCGATTCCCAGAGCTGTAGCAGGAGGTCCGGATGTGCGATGCCCGCCCGGCTTTAGAGGCACAGAGTCCTGTGGCGTGAAACCTCGGGTGCAATCTGGAATCACTGCATGAGGAGATCGCTAGAAGGCGAGGGCGAAGATCCATAAGAAGAAAGAGAGATGTCAAATCGTCGGCAAGCGGTGGACATGTATGGCGAGTTCTTATACCACAGCCACCCCATTGCGCCATCGCCGACCTCCTGGAGCGCCGGGCTGGTGGAGGATGATGTAGAAGTCGATGAAAGAAGAGAAAGCGATCCGTGGTAAGAGCTATGTGGTTTGTCGATGAATCGATGGTGTGACATGGCATCAAAAAGATGTGTTCTTGGAACATACCGTATGAGCAGACTACCTGCACCCTTCCTTGTTGATGTTTCTTCTCGCTGCTGTCCCTACTCTCTAGCCACTCTTCATCACTCATCACACCCCCAAAACTCACACGATTCTCCGCCCTCGCCCGCTCCTCCATCAAACTCCTGAAGCTCACACGATTACCCCTCTCCCCAACCGCCCCAACATTACTATTCCCCTCCATCTCCCCTCCCCCTGACCCTTTCCCACACCCTCCGCCTCTACCACCCCTTGACATCATCCCTCAAATGCGCCACCTCAGGAAGCCCCTCCCCCAAACCCCGGGCTCACAAGCACGCCCGCTCGCCTGCATCCTCAAACGCGTCATCAGTCGCCTCGTCGAGTCGAGCTGCCCCATGAATGCCGCTCATGCCTCCCCACGGTAGATGTCTACTTTTCGCCAGGCAGAGCTGCATGCCGCAAAAGAAGTCCAATTTTCGCAAGGCAGAGTGAGCTGCATGCCGCAATTGCTGATCCCCCGGCATTTAAATGTCGGCGCGTAGCGAAACAATCGTGCCATGCGATCATCGATGTTGGGTTGAAAAAAACTGTCTGAGAAGCATCTCTCCCGCCGATGAGTTGCGCAAGACAGAGTCTTTGGGCTTTAGGGAATGCTGGCGTGCATGATTCACCCGGGTCGGGTTCTGCATGTCAAGCAGCATCGAGGCCGACTCTTCTTGAGCGCTGTCGTTACTGCACGCCTCCCAGGCGTGCGACAGACCGCTGCCCTCCACTTCGGTGTGATATTCCTGACAACTGACCCTGCTCCTGGTCATGTCCTTTCCCCCTTGCTCCTTTCGGCAATCCTGACAGATGTCCGCCGCACTGTAGACGTCACGTCGCGCCTCTTGTTCGCCCTGGAATCACCTGCCGCCTGCGTATCCTCCCCCTCCTCCTCCCTCCTCCTTTTCTTCACAGGATACTTCGGCTTTGGGATTTCGCCTAGATCCTGCTTGCTCTGCATGCCAGCAGCAACAGCAAGGTGCTCCCGAAGGCGACGATGTGGAATCGCGATCGTCGTTGCTGAGTCGAAGTCTTCGGCGAAATCGGTTTGGAGGAGGATCAGTTCGCGATCGTCGTCTGCGAGTGGGGTGTCGATGAGGACTTGCTCCAGCGCGAAGCTGGGGGTGCCGTTCGAGTCGGGTGTTGCCGGACCAAGGCGCCAGAGAGAGAGGGTCATGCTGTAGTCGGTCGGATCTGCTCGGCGTTCGTCGGGGGTTTTGTAACCAATGCTCAGCCGCAGGACCGCGCGAATGTTGTACTCGGACCATTCGAAGTAGTTTTCGACTGTCGCGTTATCAGTCAGATGTGAGAAGCATACCTCCAGCACGAAGCCAGGGTACTGAGCGTCTCGGAAGCCAATGGTCTGGTCAGGACTCTGCGTGGCGTCGTTCCGGAGCTCGAGTGATCGCGAGTGATCGGCGCGCAGACGCTCGGCCGCGGGAGGCAGTTCGGACCGCGGGTGGTTGCGGAGCGATGCCTGGAGCTTGTGCAGGATGTCCTCGATCACATCTCTTGCGAGCCGATCATGGATCGGAAGGGTCATGCGGATGCGGAGGGTCTGCGTGGTCGGGTCGTAACATTCGCGGGCCTTGTCGACAGCAAAGCGGGCTGCTTCACGATAGGCGGGCGGGCGGCGGACTTGGACGATGCGGCGGAGCTGGCGATATTGGGTCGGGGTGAGAGGAAAGAGGAGATCCTGCTCGCCGTCTCTGTGGCTACGCGCGAGACGTTGATACGCTGCCAAGACCGGCAGGAGAGCTGCTGGGATGTCGTCGTCGTCGTCGTCGTCGTCGTCGCGGTGGTCGTGGCGGTCGTGGCGGTCGCGGCGGTCGTGGCGGTCGTGGCGCTGGTCTGTCTTGTTGCTCTCGCGCTCGCTCTCTCCGCTTGCTTTGGACGGCGGGGACCGGTCAGGCAGTGTCCCCGCACTCGTCGCGGGCGAGGGCGGCGCGAGGGTGGGAGAAGATGAGGAGGAAGAGGTCAGGTGCGCGTCCTCGAAAGAGACTGTTGGCGACGACATGGGTGAGATGGCATGTCGCTTCTCGACCACCATCAGTCGAGGTGGAGGTGCGGGTTCGAGATTATGTGGAGGTGCAAGCTGGGAAGAGATGGGATCTGCGGGCCGGGCCATCACCTTCCCGCGTCTCCCCGCCATCACCGATGTAGGCACCAATCGTGTTGGTAGCTGCCTGCACCAGCCCGCCGCGAAAGGATGATCGACGCTGGGCAGGAAGAAGAAGGCACTGGAAGGACGAAAGCTCTTGAATGACATGAATCATGAAGCTGTGCACATGTCACGAAATGCAAGTCAGCTTCGTAAGTGTGAGCTGCACCGAGTAGGTCAAAGATACCTGCGCCTCCACCGGAGTAGCAGAGTGAACATTTTGTCCTCAGGCCCACCGGAGAAGGAGATTCTTTTGCCCGGAAGAACTTACGGTCGCAATTTGGCTTCAAGTTACCCGGTCGCAATAGTCAATGTTGGCTTCAATTCCCACGGTCGCAATAGTTAATGTTGGCTTCAATTCCCACGGTCGCAATAGTTAATGCTGGCTTCAATTCCCACGGTCGCAATAGTTAATTTTAGCTTCAATCCCCACGGTCGCAATAGTTAATGTTGGCTTCAATTCCCACGATCGCAATAGTTAATGTTGGCTTCAATTCCCACGGTCGCAATAGTTAATGTTGGCTTCAATTCCCACGGTCGCAATAGTTAATGTTGGCTTCAATTCACACGGTCGCAATTTGAATATTAGCTTCGAATTCAAATACGTGGCGCAAGCTCTCTCCCTTCTCTTCATTCCCCTCTTTGAACATTCCACCAAGACAAGTGACCCCCCGTTCTCATGAACCATCACCCCATCAATGACACACCCATCACATCATCAATGACACAGGCCCGACGAGACCTCCTCCGAGCCTTGGCTGTCGTCCTCCTGCTGAGCCCGACCAGAAGCGGCTCGAGTAGCGCTTCTTCGCGACCGATGACCTGCTCTCGTCATGATGCCATGTAGTGGTGATTCGTTGGACCAGTGCAAGTCGTCACTCCTCCTGTGCCGACTCCGAATCGTGATGTCGATGCGTCCAGATGGTCGGGAGACTTGGCGGCGCCGAGGAGCATTGATTGGAGGTTCGTCATACCGTAGCTTGATCTCGAACGTTGAGTTTGTTCGCGATTTGGGGCGAGGGGAATCACTTTTGATCTCGGGTCTATGCGGCTACACACCCTATGCTGCAATTGTGCGCAACAACTTTTTAGGGCTGTGCCGCAAGTGAGTGACCTACATTGCCGTCCGCAGATGCCAGGCATGTCACTCTGGGTGCTTCCCGCCGTAGTCGTCGGGGAGACATGGTGCAAGCTTCCGCAAACAATGCATCTCGCAAGGAGAGAGAGATTGGTGCCATCTCTCGCGAGAGCGCACAAGATTGCACCCAACACCAGCGGCTGCACACTTTCGACGCGGGCACATAGCAATGGCTCCAGAGCCTCCTGAGAGCTGTTTGAGCTGCTCGTCCGTGTTGGTCTGGCAACAATCTGTCGCCTTCTCCTCGCCCACGGGATGCATTTTGGTATCGATCCACAGAGAATCTCGATACAGGCGTCGTCGGACAAGTCCCAGGCAACAGCCATAGCTTCTTCAATGCCGCCCTGATGCATGGAGCTGTTTGCAGCCAGACGATCGCAGGTTCGTACCTTGGTCTCCTCGTTCACGTAGCCTCCTCACGAACGTCCTGGACTCTCGCTCGGCCGGCTCGCGATCAAAAAGTGTGCCTGGCGTCTCCCCTGATCCATATGCTCCTCCTGCGCGTCCTCCAGCCGCCGACGCAGCCGTCGCACCTCTCGGTCGCTGGCATCCAGCCGCGCCACCACCCGCTCATGCCTCTGCTGCAGCCCTGCAAACTGCTCGTCGCGCAAATCCAAACCTCGTTGCGTCTCGCGCTCGAGCTGCTGCATCTGGGCCTGTTGCTCCACCTCCATCCTCTTCTGCTGGCGCACGAGAGACTCGCTGTACCAGTCTTCCATCTGCCTTTTCACCTTCGCGATCCGCTCGTCGAGGATGCGCTCCCGCTCCGTCTCGAGGTTGCGGGCCCGAAGTTCCCAGCGGTCGCATGATCGCCTCGCGGCTTGGAGATCGGCCTGGAGGCGCTCGATTCGCGCGTGCGGGGAGCTAGGCGCCGGGATGTCTGGGAGCGGCTCGACATGGGCGCGGTAGTATTGCACGCGAGCGGGCATGTTGGGGATGATCACCGAGCATTCATTATCAGCGTATATGTTACTTTCTGCTGGGAAAAGGTAGCGATTCGCCGCGGTCCCGTGGCAGATCGACCGGATCTACCCGCTGCGCCCTATCTCGCCGAAATTCGCGCCAAAAGTGAACACGACGTGGTAGCCTGTCTACTCATACAGTAACACGCTCTCGATGGCCCTGAATACATTCCTGCACTCAACTCGTCTTTGACCCTTGAGGCGAGATGGTAGTGGCCGCCCGGGCACCTGAACGCTCCATCACGTACGTCGCAGTCTGGCCAAACAAGACCTGAGTCCCGCTCCGTTGGCGGGCGTCCTCCTCCGTCGCACTGATCTGCGCCACACGATTCTGAAAGCGTTGGATGCTAGCGACAAGGTCAGCACTGGCTTTGCCATGGTCAGAGGAGGCGGCATCAACGTACGCTTCCCAGACTTGAGCCACCCGATACTCCTTATACTGCAACCCGCCCTCAGCTGTACGTCTCGCCTCTTCTTCCAAGTGATCGGAAATGCTATTCAAGGACGACTGGATCGTAGCGATGGCGGCAAGGTACGTCTCGAGGAATTGCTTGAAGTTGCGGATTTGCGTGACAAACTCGCCCAACTGCTTGAGCCGTTTCTCAATGTCTTCCATCGGAGCAGCGCAATACACCTCGAGACCTTTCATCGGACTAGGCGTTCGGTCTGTAGACTGTCAGCTTCGATGGCCTCCCTTCGAACCCGGTGTATGCACTCACACCCCCACAACTTGCCGGGAACCGGCGAAGGACATGCGACATGGCCCTTGGCGACCTCCTTCTCGATCTCTGAGATGTACGAAGTCACGAGGGTTTCTTCCTTCAACAGCATATGAAGGATCTTGTTGCATTGTTCACGAAGCGAACGCATTTTCGGCGCATGGTGCTGGGCAAATAGGAAGAACTGCCTATCGATATAGCCAGCGGATGTGTACGGAGTCAGCGCTGGGAATTGTTCGTAGATGTATCGCCAAAGGGTGTCAAACGTGCCAATGGTTTGCATTTGGCTCCAGATGTGATGTTCGGTGCGATACGCCAGGAGGTCCAAGCCAGCGACGAACTCCACCCGGACATCCCTCGATGAGGAAACGTACTGGGGCAACAGCTTGTAGTTCAGTTCCGTGTTGACGTCGCGAATCTGGTTGAGGTATCCGAGCAGCTGAGCGCTCGCCATGTACTGCTCGGGATTCAGCTCGACTTGGCTGACTTGGCTCGTAACCTTGTGACCAAGGTGGTCGATGCCTCTCAATAGCTGATGGACCATGGGATCAAGACTGCTGATTTGCTCAGCGGCTTCGAATAACTGGGTGTCATTGCTGGCGAGTTCGATGATCGGTACGCTCGGGGGAGTCTTGGTGGGTGCGATCCAGGTGGGACAGATTGACGTGCTGGACAGTGTATCACTGGCCTTGCAAACGGAAGCGAGCAGCAGAGTCATCAGATAGAACGCTGCGCCAACCAGGGCAAAGACGGCAATGACGCCGAGGACCCTGGCAACAGCGACCAGAAGCGGTCTGACGCAGTTGAAGCTGAACTTGATGCCACTCAGCAGTGCATCCAGCCACTGCGAGACAAAGAGCATGAAATCGGCCCGGCCTTGGGCGGTTCTGTGTCGAATCGTCTCCCACCTCCGGGCGGCCTGCTGACGGGTTCGACTCAGGATGCCATGTCGCAAGCTGGCCGTCCAGGCATCGTCGTTGGTGTTGCGAGGCGCGACTTGGACGCGGTCCGAGTCGGATGCGGTGTTGGTGGAGGTGGTGCTCGACGTCTCGTCGTCGTCGTGGTTGGGGTCTCGTCGCCCACGATATCGGGGCTGGTCCATGGCCAGACAGACGCGAATTTGTTGCGAGAGGGGCGGCAGGATTGGAGAAAGACAAAGAGAAAGAGGTGGGATGCGGTCGTGCGAACGTGTTGCGAGAGGGACGGCAGGAATGGAGAAAGAGAAAGAGAAGATGTGGAATGCGATCGTGCGCTTTCTTTGTCCCTTTCATGATTCCGCTCGTTTGCGGCACCCTGAATTTCTGGCATAAGGATGATCAACGACTGTCCATGGATCTTGTAGCAGATGAGAACGCATACTCACTACCACAATTACAACGAGCGCTGCGGCAGTCGCCATGGCCATAAAAGCGTCAAAGAGCCAGTCAAGACGATGCCGTCGAGAAATGCGATACTGTTGCCTCCTCAGCGTAAGAATGTGGAGATATCCGGAGTCGATACAAAACACGTCATCTCGATACCTCCTGATGCGACCGACCGACCCGACGTGAGGAGGATGCTAAATCAAGCAGCGTGGAGCAGGAGGGTATGCGCGCAAGGGGGAAATCACATCTAGCATAGATAGGAATCTGTATAGAGGACAGCTACCTTTCGATAGCAGAAATTGCAGCAGAGAGTAGCTTCATCCCGCACAGCGGCGGATCGCTACCTTTTCCCAGCACCAGGACTAGCGCCGGTTCTGGCCGACTGTTTTGAGCAAGTCCATTTTTGGCGAGAACTCGACGCGCAGAGACTGCCTCCGTAGTGTCGAATGAGCAGAGAGATTGCGGAAAGCTGTCTCGCCGGAACAATCACATGCGCCCACACCCGGTCCGCCAGTACATAGCGGCCAGCGAAGGCATCAGCGACGTCGCGACGATTCATCCCAGTCAGCCAAGAAAGACTTGACGAGTCGGAACCCGTCAAAGGATCCATGGATCACGGCGTGTGGCGCAACACAAGAGAAGACTTTGGCTCGTCACAACGCATTAGGGAGGTCGCGACGTGACGGGCATGGACTTGGTTGGCTCGGAAAGACGACGGGCATGGACTTGGTTGGCTCGGAAAGACGACGGGCATGTGGTGATAGCCGAGACCCAGACATTGGAGGGAAGCGTGATCCCAATATGAGCTAGATAGAACGGCATTTGTGTCTGTAGGAGCCTCACACAGTCACTTCCGATCACCTCGTGGCCTCCGCCCACCGAATACGAGGTCATCTTCCGCCAACTCCCATCCATCAACGCGAGTGTTGCGCGCAGCTTGCCAATTGAGATCAGCTAGATGAGAGGAGACCATCTGCTTGCGACATGCTGCGCATCCATTATGTCTAGCTGGCGTCTTAGGTGCCGTTGACACCCACCTTCGCACAGGACTCATCGGCAAGTCTCCTACCAGCACGATCCACACTCTCTTGCGCCGCTTGGCTCGGCGGCACTCGATGGCGGCAATAACGATTTATCGCCACGCAAGGAACTTCGCTGGTTACGCCATGGTGTCGCCAATGGACCGATTCAGCGATGTAGCTCGGAAGAGGCGCTTCAAAGAATGTATGTGCGGCAGGGAAGGTGCCTGCTTCATCGCTACCTACATTTGCTCAAAAGCTTCTCATCAACATATGCCCTGCATTCGCTCCATACCGCTGCCACAAGTCGTCTGAAGCCGCTATTGCGTTGGCCTCCGCATCTGTGTGTGTCAGCCTCCAACTTGCTCCTGCGCCATACGAGGTTGAGACCTGCAGGGCAAGCTCGACTAGACATGTAAGAATTGGCTCATTGGACGTACAGCGTATTTAGAACCCTTATCGGGATGCTGGATGTCGCTCGCGGCTTCGCGATGCCAAGCGATGGCTTCAAAACCCCCAAGCCACAGGGCAACAAGCAAAGGCAAGAAACAACGAGGAGACCAGCGAGCTATCGCCTTAGCTCCTCGCTCCGGTGGCACTCGTAGCCCTCTGCTCAGTGGTTGTACTTCGTTTACGAGCGGATCAGGAATGATGACGGCACCGGGAGTGCGCACGACGAGCCGGCTCCGCAATCACCGACGACCACCAACACTCGCTTGAAACGTTCGATTCTCGCCGAGAATATCAAGCGGGACTCGTGCACGGCAGCAAGTCTCACCTCCTTCGACGTCACCTACTTCGACGTCACCTCCCTCGACCTCACCCCTTCGACCTCACCTCGTTCGACCTCACCTCCTTCGACCTCACCTCCTTCGACCTCACCTCCTTCGCCGACTTGCTGCGTGGCACGGAAGAAAGAGAGAGAGGCTCGAAAGATCAGGCGGCGATGCTCAGCAAGATGATCGACAGCAGGGTGCCGCACGTGGCTTCTTGGCTCTACCCGGTGATACGTACAACATGCATGTCAAGACCATACAGTACTTCCCCGTGCAGGATCGGAACAATGTCGTCTTCACCATCTTTGTTCCTGAGCTGTCACCACTGCCGAGCTCCTGTACGTCGTCGCACCTGCCGAGGCATCAAACCTGGACTGTGACTCCCAGGGTGCAGCGGTTTCGGACGAGAAGACAACTGATACCCATCATCTCGGGCTGCCGCTCAAAACACCTGCAACAAGGGCAACGAGCTCGGTATGAGGCTGTGCAGGCAGGCGAGCAATGAAGACGGGCCTCGTGCCGGTTGGGCTCTACTTCGTCTGTTCGACATTGATGGCGAGATTGTGCATGATCTCTGCCTCGCTAGACTTCTACTTGAGACTTACAGGAGGTCACAGAAGCGGCGAGAGGATCTTGCGGCGGAAGAAAAATGTTTCTGCCTCTCAACCATCGTCGTGCTTGCAACGGCACGAATAGCAGCGAAAATCTCCAGCGGTCAACCGGCCGATTACAGTCGTTCTCTATCTCTGACGACATCGTCGCTTTTGCAGTGTCAGCAACCATAAGGGTGGCAGTCTACGGGGTCGAGGATGGCGAATGCTTGCAGCACTGGACCTTGGAACATCATTGCTCAGATACGAATCAAACGATGGAGACGCGGCGAGACGTGCGATCTGCTGGGGTCTCGGCCACGCATGTAGGTCTAGGGAACAGCAAGAGCGTGCTGGCACATCCATCGCAACACCTTCTCGGCTGGAACAACTCCTTCCAAAGCAGCTGTCCGCAATGCTTATAAGCAGTCCGCCGCGTCATCAGAGTCAACGAGGGGTTTGACAAGCTACTGTCCGTGTCAGCAAGCAGTCGATCGTCGTGTCGACAAGGAGGCATTCGTATCAATCATTCAGATGGTGCACTACAGCACGCAGAAGATCCTTTATCATCGAGTGCCTCGCCATCAAATTCATTACCATGCATGTCATTCAGGGAGTAATCAATCGATCCCGCCTCGGTGGCGTTGGGCGACCGGTCCCTTCATGATGCCCTACCAATAAGGCATCCAACTCTCGCCAGACTGGAACAGTACGCTTGTCTTGCGATCGGTGTTGACAGCGGCATCTGCTCACCTCAGAGCGCGTCTCGGGTGCTGATCGAGCGCAGTCAGTGATGATAACATTGTGCGCCAGGGTGAGACTGCCCCATTTGACCAGGCCTCCTGATTTGTAGGAGGAGGTTTGCGCAGACCACTGCCCACAATTTGATGAAGCAGTCGACTGGAATGCTGTCGGCAATGACGTCCTAGGTCCCACAGAGTCACAATGGTCCCAGAAATCCAGAGCATTCTGGTACTCAGCACCAGCAGCACCGCATCTGATCTACAAGGCGGCGAAGAATCGTCTTAGCTCCCACGCCCTCCTGCAAATGTCAGCTATAGTAGCATCGCACTCCCATGCGCCTGACTCCAAGCTTCGCGGCTATCTGCTGCTAGCAGTGCGCGTTGAGGCGATTGATGCTCCTCATTACCAACCACGTTCTCATCTCCGAGCTCTTGGCGCGCCCACCTTCGCGCTCGAAACCCGAGACTGCAATGCGCAGGAAGTACAGCTCCGTCGATTCTGGTCGCCTGCTATCGACTAGGCATTACGGCCTGCAGCCTTACAGCTTCATCGTCCCATCAAGCTCGTTTGTTGGCAATAGCGAAACTGCTTTCCGTGTACAAGATGTTGATGATGAAAGGGATGGCCACTTGGGACGAGAAGCCTCGACAGCCTCAGGATACCAGATCTATCATGTGTGGGCGCTGGCTCGGCTATGAGGCAGGTAACAGACTGCTCCGGTACGCTTGTTCGTGTTTCACGACGAGCAAGTCGATGACCTAGTAGACTGATGGACGCTGCGGTCTGAGCGAGCACACCGTTCTCTAAATAGGTCGACCGGTTGGCTTGCTGGTAGAATCGACGATCAATCAGCCCGACTGAAGTCAATCCGGCTGTGATGGTGTACGGAGCCGTTCATCTTGAAGGATTATCTATATGCTTGAGATGTGGTTTCTCAGGGAAGTCGTCGAAGTCCCGATTCAGCAATTTTAGCACCGGGAGATCATGTGAACAGGCAGTTGCTTTGCTAGCAGCACAGTAAGCAAGCCACACAGGTCCCATCTCCCTCCTACGTCAGTGGGAGGTATGCACAGGTCGGGGAACAGGCCATCACAGGCTATCGCAAGATAAGCTCTAGTACATCTCAAAACCCAGCCAGCAAGCCATTGAACAGGCACATCTTGGCCCTGCGCCTTCATCTGCCAACAAACAAGCCCGACCCACTGCACACAATGCCTCGCACCCTCGACCACCACACGCCACGCCTCGTACAGCTGCAGCTCAGTATATCCCCCGGTACCTGCGTTTCCTCTCCCTCTCCTCAATGACCTCGTGGAACTTCCTCTTCGTCCGGGAAAGACCCGCCTTGCGCTTACGACAGTGCTCGTCGAGTAGCTTCGCCATCGATGCTGAGTCGTAGACGACGAAATCAGTTGGCAATCGCCAGGACGTCGGACATGGCGTACCAGGGGCGCAGGCATCAGCGAGAGTGTGGCGGTACTCACGATCGCGTTGCGGCAGCTGCTTTCGCAGAGTCGTAGACGAGCCTTTGGCGGTCGTATACGTTGGGCGAGAACCAGCTGAATGGATTGGTCCGTCATCTGCGTGATGATGGATGGGGGTGCTGGGAGGTCGAGGACCGAATGGGACGGAAGCCACTGTGTCGATACCGAAGTCGTCCATGTTGACCTTCTTAGTATGCATCTCCATCGGGCTGGCCATGGGCCAACAAGTGGACCATGGAGTCGTAGGCGCCAGACACTCCCAAGATCTAGACCACATTGGTGAGCAAACCGCTTCTGGGGTGGAATGTGCGTCTCGGACCCGCAGTGTTATTGGCGTTGTCGCGAGCGAGGCATTTGAGTTCCGCCCGTCCCAGCAGATAGACTCTTGCAAAGGCAACGGATCGGATACGGTTGGAAGACGATTCGGGCTATACAAAAGCCCATCCACCCCAATTTCTCTAGCATCAACATTCTGGCATGGAGTCGCATTTACAAACCCGTCAGTCTCTGGCAAAGGCAGTATATCTGTCTCGGTGATGTACTGATCCGGGCCATTCGGAACGTCGTCAAATAAGACGTCGCTGGCATCAACATTCTGATTTGTAGCCGAGTTGTAAGGGACTGGCAGATCAGACAAGCCATGGTTGACCATATTCTGGCTGTAAAGGCTGGACACAGCGTGTGGGAACCTTGATGTATAGCAAGCAATATCCACAGGATAGTGACGTCGTCGAGCGATATGCGGTGCCTTGGCCGTGCTGTTTGGAAGCCAGCATCCAGTATGTGCATGGCAGGCGCTTGAATTGCTCCCATGGCAGAGGCCGCGGGCAACGTGCGGGTACGTGTCTGCGTGACAAGCAGCGTTGGAAGGTTTGCGACTTAGTTGAGCAGCGAGCGATGGTTCGGCTGTGCCAGTTGGAAGCCAATATCCGATATCCGCGTCATAGGTGTTTGGGGATGCAGCTGCAACATTGGTAGCAGTCAAGCCGTTGTCGAAGTCATACAAGCTTGTGCTAGCTATGGCCCGCTGGCGGAGCATCGAGACCTGGTGGCTAGACAACGAGGCCTATTTGCTTCGATGAATCACTGTATTGCTGACTTTCTCGATGGTCGAAAGTCTTCCGGCCTTGGTTATCAATTGCGTTCCCGACAAGAGTCTATATGCTAAGCTGCAAGGACGTATGTCACTCGCCTCTCACACGATCACTTGTGGGTTTTCATCCCGTATGCCTACAAGACAGGGGCCGATTGCTGTTGCAGCCCTCGCGCGTGTCGGGACCAAGTGCAGGCATAGACTACGCTCAAAATCCTAAGTTCAAGTCCGAAGGCGTTCAATCAAGTCGCATTGCCTCAGGGGCTTTGTATGCCTGGTCATGGTGTTTGAGGCGTTGAACAAGATGCTGGGCGAGTCTCAGCTACCACGGACAGGGCGACTGCCCGAACAGGCATTTTTTTGGCGGATGAAAATGAGACTTGGTCGGAGGTCTGATTATTTCCTTCACATGTAGCAACGCTACAAAAAGATGTGATAGCAAGAGGGGACCTGTCTGATCTTGAAACATCCCCAGCGGGTAGCAGTTTGAAGCCAATGTATAGGGGGCTTTCATCGGCTTGATCAAGGTCTTATACGTGTCTCGGGCTGGCAGGACAGTCGAATCTACTTCAAAGAAGGCAGGCGTACAATGGCGTTCTTCAACCACGTTGACGCATTCCGATCTAATCCCTCACGACGAACATGTGTTCAGAAGTGACCTTGAGTTGCCCTTCTGGGTACCGATGTTCGCACGATCTGGAATGGGGTCACCGTAAGAATCGCAGTACTTACTATACATTGTCTACAAGATCAAAAACGATCAGCATCTTCACTCCTTCTCCTGGGACTCTTCCTCCCCCCCCCCCCCCCCTCCAGCGCCAAGCATCAAGTTCAGCCCACCACAAGGCGAGGCTCATTCCTCCACCGGATCCGCAACACGAGTGACTGCCCGCAGCAACCCTGCTGCTGTGGAACCCGCAGCGCGACTGAAGCTCGTGACAAAGTTCGACCAGCAGTCGAGAGTCGAGAGATTGGAACTGTGCTGACTCTGCTGCTGGCGGATCGACTCCTGCAGCTCTGCCACATCCATCGTCAGCTGCTGAACCAGCTGCTGCGACAAATCGGCGGAAGATTGTGCGACCTCGCGTGCCTGATCGTGGACATTGGCGGACTGGTGGTTGAGCTCCGCGACGCTTTGCTCCCACTGGTCCAAGCTTCGGGCGTGCGACGACTGCTCTTCCCGGACGACAAGCTGCAGCCTCTCAAGCTTGGAAGATAGCAGCTCGACCTTCTCCTGCTGGGCCTGTTGGACCTGCCAGTCTGCGGTCCAGCGTGCTCTTGTCTCGTCGTGCAACTTTCGTTCTTCCTCCACCAGCGACTGCAAGCGCGCGCCCTCCTCACGCTTCAGTTTCCGTTCGTCCTGTAACGCAGTCTCCAAGCCCGCCACCGTCGCCGTCAACTCCTGCATGGCGATCCTGGCGGATTCGCAAGCGAGTTCCTGCCTTGTGGGCTCGAACGTTCGGTGCATTTCGATCAGCCGAGCCCTTGTCCTGCGGTGCAGGTCCTGCTGTTCTCGTGCCAGAACCTCCAAGTGCGCCACTGCTTTGACCAATTCTTCTCTTGCAAGTTGGGCAGAGTGGTGGTAAGCAGGAGCTTCTTCTTCAGAAGACTCAGATGCGCAGCGCAAAGTCTGTGTGGTAATGTCGCCTGGTCTTCCAACTTCTGGGAAAGCCATCTCCTGCGTGGCAGAAGCTCCAGTAGACATAATGGACTTGGCGATACGCTGTGATGTTCGGGTCGCTATGATGTTCAGATTGCGTGATGTTCCGAGTGCGTGATGTTCAAATTGCGTGATGTCCAGATTGCGTGATGTTCAGATTGCTGTGATGGTCAGGTTGCTATGATGTTGAGATTCTGTTCCGTGCGTCTCCCTCCCGCGAGGCTTGTCTAGGAAAGGAGCAGAGAGGAAGAGAGGGCTGTACCTCGAGTCCACTCAAATACCAGCGCACGACAATCGATAGAAGAGAAACAAAGACTGGAGACGGCAGTCATGAAGCTCAAAGGCCAAAACCCTGCCACTCAAGACTCGATGCTGCATTAAGAGACAAAGAGGTACCGTCAAGGGCCAAGGCCCTGGCCGTTAAGCTCGACAATCAAGAGTATTGGAACAAAGCCCGAAGGTGGCTGTTATGCTTAATGGTCCCATCAAAGACCACAGGTCCGCCATTCAGCTCGACAATCAAGAAGATTGGAACAAAGACCGAGGGTGGCCTTGTGCTTAACAAGAGCCTGCCGTTCAGTTCGAGAATTAAGAATATTGAAACAAAGATCGAGGGTGGCCATTGTGCTTAACAAGGGCCTGCCTTTTAACTCGACAATCAAGAATATCGGAACAAAGACCGAGGGTGGCTCTTATGCCTAATACCCCGAGTGTGACTGCTATAACGGCCAAGGACATGTCGTCTGGAGCAAATCCAATGCCGAGAATGCTGCAGCGTCGCAGGATGATTCGCAATCACATCTTCAAAGCCGCCACATGTCTTCAACAGCTATGTAGCAAGCTTTATCGAGTACTTCGGCGCTTAACACTTGGTGCCTTGCTGGCGGACGTGGTCCTTCGACATCGGCATAAGTCGTAGTACATCTCTCGCCGTGCTGCCGATGCCAATCCTTAAGTCTCGTGCGACGGCCTTTACGAGTAAGACACAGCAAGATCCGGAAAGGGGAAGCAATAGACATACGGAGCTTCCAGGTATCGGATCTGTTCAACCTGTGAGACGGCACAGTCCATCATCCAGGTTAAAACCCTCCTCTCAGATTCTCCTCGTCGATTGCATAGGTAGAGGAGCACGCTGCGACGCATCTATCCATAGGCCCTTTGCGACCAGTCCTACTCAGCTCCTGCCCCTCGGTTAACTCGAACGAGCTTATAGTCTCTTCTAGTGTTAGAGGCGTGCCTTCTCTAGGACATTTGATCGGCCTAGGCGCGGCGGGCTTTTGATTTTGTCTAGGCCGGTTTAGCGTTGCTCGGTAATAGGGCGAGTAGCGCATTACACATACTGCGATGCTAGATGTTCGCGCGCAAAAGCCTTATCAGCTACTAGGTCTGGCGATCCTAGCACAGGAACTACTACTAAGGTCTACGAAGGCGAGCTTTACTTGGCTATATTACACTCGATCAAACGCTATAGGTAGCACCTCCTACGATCTAGCGCGCTAAGCGCTAGTCTTTGTCGATCGCCTACCTCTACTCCTACTTACTCTAGCTCGGCTCTACAATTGCTAGAGCAGGTAGCTCTACTATAGGTCGTAAAGGCAAAAAGATAAATCTACGAGGTCTAGAGAGCTACGAGCTAGAAAGTATGTCTAAAGTTTATATTAGCGCTAATTCTTTACTATTAGCGCTAAATCTCCTATATTAGCTTATACTTAGACGCCCTATCTTATATCTACTATATATTATTATTATATCGCGGAAAGATATATAATACTAATATAAATAGGAAAGTAAGGCGTAATTAGAAGAGGCTCTAGCGTCTATAGGTATAGAAGGAGATAGGTATAGAAAGGTAGAATTAGTAAGTAAGTATAGTAAGCTTCTAATACTATAGTAGGTATAATATATAGATATAGCCTCTATATCCGCTTATAATCTCTAGGCATTCTATATTCTAATTCTATTCTATAGATTCTCGAAGCCTTAGGCTACTATATCTATATAAGCGCGATCTTCGATATATACCCCCTATATATCTATATATCCTAAACTTAAATACGCTTTATTAATACCCGCGTCGACGCTATATTAAGTACAGAAATAGTGTCTTATAGAAAGAAGCGCTAGAAATTAGTATTAATATAACTCTTAAGGCTACCTAGCTTATAATTTATAAAGATAGCTAGTCTTTAGATTAACTATATTCTAGAGAGTTAAAGATAATAATACCTTAAGAAGTTAGATATATAAATAATAGAATTAGAGCTAACTTTACTATAATAGCGCGCCGTACTAGTACTATTTAAGTAGATAAAATCGACGAACCTAGTTAGTTATATACGCTTATATATAAGATAACTACTTAGGTATCTATATACTCGATAAGTCTTAGTAGACTTAGTAAGGGTAAAGAGAGCTTATACTTTCTCTAGCGAGTATTTCTATATTTAGTCGATATACTAGTATTTATTAAGAACTATTTGATCGTTTATAGCTTTAGAGCGATCTAAATAATCTTATAAAACTACCTAGGCTACTTTATTTATTTAATATAGGCTAAGCTAGTTTAGTAGTAAGGAGATAGTCGCTTGTATATATACGCTAGTATATAATAATCGTCGACCTAGTATCTAATAGTCCGAGGCGTAAACAAAATAGTTAACCTTAGATATAGTAGACCTTTAGCAAAAAACGCTAATCTAGTCCTCTCTATAGTTAGTAAAGTTCTACTTATTTAGGTTTTAATTTTTATTAGTAGTTAGTTTCGAGCTATATATTACTATGTTAGTTAATTTAAGAGTACCTAGCTAATATATTATAAGAGCGGTATTTATTCTAAAAATAGCTATAATTGAACGAAATATTAGTTAGTTAGAATAACTTAACTAACTATTAAGATAACTACGCTAACTATATATAGATAGCTTAGCTACTCTAGTAACTAAGCTATTAATTTCTAGAATTACTAATACTATTGTTTTAAGATCCTATACTTAGTACTAGGCAAAATATTTATATAATAGAAGTAGCTATAGGAGGAATATATTATTAGGTATATATTAGAAGGAAATAAATATAATAGGTTAGAGAAGAGAAGAAGGAATCTTCTCTTCTCTCTCCCTTAGAAATACTCTTACTAAAGCTAAGCTTATAGAGCTTAGTTAGAGTACTCCTAAGTTATAAACTAGTATAAGTCTCCCTACTCTAACTTAATATAACTACCTATTACCTTTTAAATACTCCTACTTAGATATATACTACTACCTATAGTCCCTTCTAACTCTAGGCTACTCCTACTAGCTTCTAACCTCTAGTCTTCGTATATAAAGGCAATCTATATATTAAGGAGGGAGTTATAAGTTAGAGAATATTTATTATTTATATATATTAGTTTACTAGTTTATATAAATCTTCTACTTTTATAGGTAGTTCTAGCTTCGTATAAAGGGCAATCTATATATAATAAGAGAGTCGTAAATTAGAGAATATATTAAATTAAGATCCGACACTCTTATAGGTAATAGATTTATATATATAGAAGTAGCTATAGAAAGAATATATTATATTAGGAATAGATTGTACGTAAGTATAGACAAAGTAGTAAACGTATATTCTATTTAGAATAGGAAACGTCTCTTCTCTCTCTCCTTTAAATACTCCTATTAGGGCTAAGCTTATAGGGTATTAGTTAGAGGACTAGTAAGTTATATTATAGTATAACTCTCCTTACTCTAACTTAGGTAGGAAGGTATAGGACTACTCTTCATCCTTTTTTAATACTCCTACTTAGGTATATGCCGTCTATAGCTCCTACTAACCTTAAGTAACTCTTACTAGCTTCTAACTCTAGTCTAGAGTCCTCTAGATAAAACGTGCTCCTTTATCCTTATACTATAGGCTTGTTTAGGGTTAGGGCTAGCCTCGATTATACTATAGAAAGGCGTAGAGTTAATTAGTCTGCTATTCGTATATCTTAAGCCGTCGTCTAATTAGCTAAGGGATTCTATATAGATCTATACGGAGCTCTAATTAGTTCTAGCTTTAAACTTTATTCTCCCTACTCTACTTTCTTAGATAATACTTCTATCTGCCCTTATATACATATAAAACATTATATAATAGAATTAGTAGAGTATCTTTATATTATTTTCTAACTTTTACTATATCTTTTTATAAAGTAGGAGAGATAGTATATATAGTTTCTTCTATCCTCCTATTCTACTCTCCTCCTACTAAAAGGACTCCGTACTTTTTTCTAGTCCGCTAAGCTTATATAGTCTAAAGACGTAATCTTATTAGCTAAAGGACATAGGTATATTCTCTACTACGCCTCTAATTAATTCTCTAAATTAAACTCGATAATTCGACTATAATTCTCTATAGTATCCTATCTATTCTATCTTATATTACTTATGTTACTCCTACCTACTACCTTATAGTTTCTTCTACTTTCCTTTCTTCTACTTTTCTATTATTCTGCTCTCCTCCTATCTAAAAGACTCTATACTTCTTCCTAGTCCGCTAAGCTTATATAGTCTAAAGACGTAATCTTATTAGCTAGAAGATATAAGCGTATTCTCTACTACGCCTCTAATTAATTCTATAAAATCGACTACTATAATTCGACTACTACCTCCTACTTACTACTCTTAGGTATTAAATAATATATAACTAGGTAGGTATTATTACATCTTCTTAATATCTAATTATTAGGACCTTATCTTAAGTATCTCTATATTATCTCGCTCTACTCTACTCTACCTAGACTCTCTACCTAGATTGCCTAGACTTTCCTCTTAATACATACTATTACTCCTAATCTTATAGTATTTATAGTATAAGTATTTATAGTATAAGAATAGAATACTATATACACCGCTATATATATGTCTTTAGCCTCTAAGCCTTAGTATACCTCGAAGACAGCTACCTATTACCTAGATACTAGACTAGATTTAGGCGCAAGTAGAATAGAAAGTAAGAAAGCGTAAGGCTAAGCGCGTATATTAAGCTAATTATAAGAAGAAGTAGAAGGAGGAAGAGGAGTTAAAGGCCTTATAGCTTAAGCGTAATACTAAATAATCTTAAAGTAATATAACTGTTCGTAGTACCTAAATCCTATAGTATAGCTAATTACTCTAGCTTCTTCTCCTAAAACTAATAATAAGCGCGAATAAGTCTTTATCTACTACTTACTTTACTTACTTACTTATTCGCCTACCTATTATTACTCGCCTATCTATCCGCTCTTTACTCTCCGCGCCTAGATTAGTTAATAGAACCTAACTAGTACTAAAGTAAAGTAATATCGCTACTATTAATCTAGCGCTTATAGTAAGTACCTCCTACTAGGTAGTAAGTCCTTATATACTATATATTATACTAGCTACTATATAGCCCTTATAGCGTAACTAAGACTCTATACTAAACTAACTACTTGTTATTATTAAACTATATTATAATTAAAAGCCTATTATACTATTATAGAGTTATATATAAACTCCTCTTTAAATATAATACTATACTATATATATAGCTATTCCGTCGAATAATATTACTAGCTATAGAAATAGTCCTTTACCTATAGAGTCCGAGGCCGAGCTATAGCCTACTTATAATAATAATATTTACTAACTATTATTACCTATTATAGCTATATTACTAAACTAAGAGATATTACGTAGCGGCTAAAGCTCTTACTACTAGGTACCGACTATAGCAGATAATAAAGACGAGGATATAATACTAGACTTACTCTATAATAATAGTATATAAGACGAGTATAGTATATAAGATAAGTATAGTATATAAGATAAGTATAGTAAATAAGAAGAGGACATATATTAATATAGTAATAGCCTAGTATCTAATAGGTTAAACGCGTAATATAGCGACTATAAGCTATACAACACCTAAACTATAATAGGTACGCTCTACCGCTAGATAAAACAAATTAAAACTATGCCTAGATTTTAGTTATTACCTCTTCGCTCCTTTAAACTATATATTAGATTAAACTTAAAAAATAGGCTTCTATTTTACTTCTTTTACTATATCGAGTCTTATTACTTAGTAGCGTTCCTACTATCTATAACGCGCGTACTACCTTTCTAACTATATAGCGCCTACTAACCTCGCCTTATTAAGGTTAATATTTACGTAGCGTAGTAAGTCTTTTTAGCGATAAAGAGCTTAATAACGTACGTAATATAGTCTATAACTAATTAGCTAAGACGTTAGAATTCGAGCTTTAAGAGGAATTAGATAATAAGTAAGTATCTAGCGATAATAAAATTACTAGTAATATAGAAGGCGAAGTAGATACTAGACTAGTATAGACTAATTAGTATACTACTATTAGTTATATTACTACTCTAATAAAATAGAGCCTACGTCTATATAGCTACAACTATAAAGAGGCTATTATATACCTTAGACGTTTAAAAGAAGACTATAGTACTAGATAAGACATTGCTTATTTCTATAAGTACTTCTCTACAAATTTACTACGCCTAAATCCGCCTAATATACTACTAGGCCGAAGTCGTATACTATTTATAGATTATAGAGCCTAGCCCGAAGATAAATAGCGCTTACTATATTCTAGTACTCCTACTACGACTATATCTACTACGTAACTAAAACTCTTACTCTACGAGTTATATATACTATATTATAGATCGCTAATCTAGTTCGAACGTACCTATAATCTTAACGGCAAGTTTGTTATACTTAAATCTCTTAGTATATTTTATAACTCTATTAATAGCTTATACTTACTAGGGCCTAGTTATATAATTACTAGGGACTAGTATTTTTATATTCTATAGATAAAGAGGAGACTATATAAAGTAGCGTACGTATACTTTAAGAAGTTAGGAGAGTATTCTATTATAGTATTCTTCCTATTACTCCTGTAGCCTCCTAAAGTTAAACTAGGCGCTATATAACTATCTATACCTACTTAGTACTAAGAAGAGTAGATCGATTTATTCTTTATACCTATAATATAAGAGACATATAGTTAATCTCCTAGATATAAGACCCTACTTGCCTACTACCCTCGATTATATAAC